>LR140540.1:0-16265 GCA_900659605.1 Tisbe holothuriae | reverse complement strand
ACATCCCACGCAATATGATCAAGTTTCTTACAGTCTGTGAGATCTTTCAAAAGCCCATTTGTACTCTCTATTACCCCCACTTAATATGCATACGTATAATGCATGTGCAAGGCCAATAATAGCTCTCTCATTCTACATCCCGGCACTTAGCACAGATCTGAAACAATGGGCGAGCGTTTAATGCGGAACGGAGATTCAAGGTTGTAATCTGAAGGGAAAATATCATCTCGTTAGTACATTGCCTTGATGATTAACATTCGTACCCAGTACAAACGGCTTTCAATGCTCATGAAACACGCTTAATTAAGCTGGCGTTATGAATTGTATGCAGCTTTGTGGCTAGACTCGTATTATACTAAATCTGTCAATGCAGCTTTTCCACATTGAGTGTTAACAGACACGTTATATATGCATGATATGAAAGTGCAGAGACATGGTTTAAGGTGTATGGATTTATGGATGTTATAGCTCGTTTAATCCAGCTCAAAGCTGTGTTCCCTGATATGCTTCGCCTGTTTTCTTTTAATTTCCCTTTGGAGAAGCTCTGCATACAGATACATTAACCCAACATGGGGGCCTGTGTGATTATAATTATGCAGAGTCAACCCATTCACGCGGAGAAACGTACGTTGGATTGGGAAGCATAAAGTACGGGCAAGATAATTTGCCGGTCTTTGGGGTTACTTAAAATGAATGGGATAATAAATATATTTACGTTTCCCAAGGTAAATGAATATATTGTCAGATTGCATTCTGGCTTCGAAACCAACGTCAGTATGACTCTTTTTTATATTTACTCGGAGGGCAGATTTTTAATACATTTTGCGCACACTGCACTGAAAGAAATGCGCTTCCTGTACAAACTGCATTGTACATTCTTCGGGAACAAAAAAGTTTATGAGGATCATTTTGTGTATGTACGATTCTTATTAAGGTCCTGGATAAGGCTCCTTATGTTACCTTCCTTGGGAGTAAAGGGCCTCATTTAAGCCAATTAGGCTTCTGAAACATCCACTAAAGTAGATACGCCACTTATGTCGAAGCCTTGGAGGCAAAAATAGCAATGTATTACAAGGAAAGTATGTTTGTTTCATGTCCACAAGTATCGTTGATTGCATTTCTCAAAAGTTTGTCAACTTTTTCCCAAGAAATCCTTTTGTACGTTGTGTGAAAATAATATAATTCGTTATTCGAACAATTAATTCAATGAACAGTTTTCTCCCCACAATATAAAACATCAAAGTAAAAGCATTCCACAACTCACTCGGGAGTTAAGACACAAAATACAATAGCTTCGTTCAATTATTTACATTTCCCCCGTTTGTTTGTGCATCTACGATATTGTGGCCAATCTAATACACATCCTATCTCACTGTCTGTCTCATACTGGTAGTGAAGCGGGTGAATAATGCAGCAGCATTGTCACATCAAGAAACCTTGGCCTTAATACCCTTTTTTTTATAATGCCAGTAAGAGAGATAGATGAAGCATTCATTTGTCAACTCTTTGATCGGTCTTTCATGAAAAAAGCCGATTTTAATTGGGTATCAAGTTGAGTCTTTCTTTCATTGTGTGCTTTTGTTGCGTCAGAGAAGAAAAGCATCTTTTTGCCAATTTCATGGTGGCTTATTCATGTTGTCGCCTGGATATCCCCGTTAATTATAGACAATAACAAATGAAAGGCCAATCATTCTCCTTGGCTAAAGTGTCTAAGGTTAAAGCCCAAGCAGATTAGCGAGTAGGGGCGTCAAAATGAGAGATAATTATATATAAGACATGGGATAAAGACTTAGTTGTATTGCGTCATAGACACGCTTACAGTGATGCCATTTATTGGCAAATTGAATTAACAGAGGTGACTGGACATTAGTATTACGTCATACAATGTCAAAAACTCTTTGCCTCAGGGTTGCCATTTCACCCCAGATCCCAGTGTCATTTTGAAGCCTTTTATCCGTGATAGATGTCGTCACCGCCACTTATATTTCTAATAGCTGAGGCCTGTGTGGCACCACAGACATGATGGTGGTGGTAAATGGGCCAAAAGTAGTCGGGTCTGATTGAATTTAACCCCCATTCTCGGCATTTCCCCTTTTCCCGCATTCGACGCACGTCTTCTCAATTTTCGCCTCTTTTAGAGCAAGAGCAAAAAATCACAGTGGATTCAATTATAATGACAAGTATTGTCTCTTTATTTATTCTCGATGAAGGTAAAGCCGATCCCACTGTGAATGTCGGATAAAGGGAAAAAGAGAGGTCAGATATCGTCCTCAGACGACGAAGGATCCGAAAGTATATTTCGATGGGTTACGAAAGCTCGGGAATTTCACTCACCACAATGTTGGAATTCAAGGACTAATTAAAACGCAGACAAAAGTGGTTAAAATGCCATAACATGCTTGATGTCAACATCAGGCCTTCATGAAGGAGATGCCAAATTAAAGCATGTGGTGTAATTATAATATGTTGTTCTCTTGTGTCATTAGCACTTGGAGGAGGAGAAGTGTATGTTGATGGTTGGAATTCGGCCTTGCCAAGAAATTCGGGTCTAGTCTGGAATAAATAGATATTTTATACAGAATTGTTTATTTATGTGAGGATAAGAGACATGATGATGATGAATGTCCAGTTTTGGTTTATTTTTATACGAGTATGTATCAAAAAACTGTTATAGTCTTTATAAAGGAGCGGATAATGATCAATAATTATCTTTATTATAATTAGTATACCTTTACCAGATAATTACTTCCTTTTGAAGAAACTTTCTGAGACATTAGTACGAATTCCATTAAATCCACCACTGCAGTACATAATGAACAAAAGAGCCCCTCTTGACATCTTGTTTTCCACCTTTCAGAGATGAATTATACCAGAGAGTAAAACCTTGAACCAGTCGGAGTTGTAAAATAACGTGAAGTTTTATGCATCGCTCAGATAGTGGCTGCATAAAAGTCGGAAAACAAACACTGCGTAGTATAAATATATTCAAATCGGGGGTGAGCGATGGGTATAGGCAGTGGATTCTCTCTCTCTCTCTCTCTCGCTCTCTCTGTCAAGATAGACCAAGTAAGACGATATGAGAGCAGAAGAAGAACTCGAAAATGGTGATCGATGTTGAGCTAAAGTCAACAAAAGATGAGCCTTGTTATCACTACATGGAGATTTGGTGCATGCATGTGAGTATGTTTTTGGCAATATGAGTGAGAACTCTTTTTCAATTGCAAGGCCGTTTTGATTCAAGATAAAATGCATTTTCACCGCAGAAAAAGGCATCGTCAAACATCAGGAGTAAATCAGAATGGTTCCATCTCGTCTATTACCGCATAATATGGATAAAGAAACCCTTTTCCGACCTCATTAAAACCCTGTTCAAACATTGACCAAGACATTGACCATATTCTAATAAACATAACACAATAAGTCCTCATTTTACAAGGCAAAGACAAAGACAAACCTGATGCAGCAGCTTTTTATCTCCCAACCACAAGTTGATTAGATCGTGTTCGAACACGTTTTATTATTAATCATCAGCCCAGTAACCGGGGAGGATTTCTTTTTCCCCCACTTATGGTCCCAGCAGGCTTGCCAAGTTAATCAACTTTCCGATCTGGGAATAGACGAAGAGCATAAATCGCATCTATTGGAAACGGAACTTTGTACTTTCTTTACACGGTGGTGGCAATTTAAACCGTACTTTCATTCAAGGACCACAGGTAATCATTAATTGTTGTATAAGCTCCAGTATATTGCCTAATTTTAATAAAACTCAATGTAAACCCACTGTGCATGTGTTACAAAATGAAAGCTTATGGTGCTGCTTACATTTGTCATTCCGTGCGTGAAGATTGTCGTCCTCTGTCAGGAGATGTCAGCGAAAATTAAGATTTCCCCCCCTCTCTCAGACTGTCCTTGGGTGCGAAGTCTCCAATGTTGGGATTCCTCACATGTCACGGCAGGGCGAGGAGAAATGGGTTTATGTGGACATTTGGGTACTATCATCTAGCAGGGTTGCCTGTTTGTAAATATGCCCGTCAATTGTATGATATAACTTATAAAATGGAAAGGCCATATGGGGTAAAATTGTGCTTATATTTTGGCATCCCCCTATTCAACTTCTCCCGATGTACGTACTAGGTACGAAAACGTCTAATGAATAATGTGACTGGAATTATATTGAGTGAGAAAAAAGATGAAGGCATTGGCACAAAACTTTCCGGCCTTATGGAAACTTCCATGTGGAGAAAGAGATGAAAACAACTTTTCATGACAGCTGTATCAGACGAGTCATTTTACCAACTTTAAGATACTTCATTACTGTCCATTTGTGTGCCAAAAACTTAATAACATTGTCTTAAATCGATCCAGTTGTTGACTTATTCCCTTGGGGGAATATCTGAGATTCCCGTTTTATTTCTTGCTCCAGGCAATATATTGAAGCCTTCCAGAGAGAGATTATGTCATTCTTCAGGCATGTTGTCGTTCAAGAATCAAAGAGTCAAGTTGGGGGAGATGCCTTGAATGTTTGGAATAACTTTAAACTGTGATTAGAAGATTGGGATGAAGTTATGCACTCATGGTATTATGTGGAAAATGATGCCAAATTCATGCCCTAAAAAGCCCTGATTGAGTGTGGGAAATATTTTTTGGGTTATGAGCTTTTCTTTTGCATTCAAAGCTGGATCATCTTATTCGCTTATTTTTCCGGCTTTGTTGCCTCGAGTACATATGAGCGGAATTTATTCCCAGCAATATATTACAGCAGCTAAGGCTCTATTGTGGCTACTGTGGAAGAAGAATTCAATCAAGTAGATTGCCCTTCTTCTTCTTCTTTAACACACTCCGCTGCCTTTTCAGACATATAAAATACATTCCTATTGCCAGAGTCCAAGCCATTTTTTGCATGAAATATAGCCCTAAATTCCTCAAGAAGAGAAAAAC
Organism: Tisbe holothuriae; assembly: GCA_900659605.1. Classification (NCBI taxonomy): domain Eukaryota; kingdom Metazoa; phylum Arthropoda; class Copepoda; order Harpacticoida; family Tisbidae; genus Tisbe; species Tisbe holothuriae. Next base: position 11,327 of record LR140540.1, on the reverse strand, counting down.
TTTCTATACCTTGGAATTCTCTCTTTTGAGAAAAGGGTTTCTGAACAGGGTCCCTCCGCTATTACCTTTATGCATGCATATTATTCAATGCGTCCAGAGGTTATACAAGGCTAGCCTCGAAACTATTTTTAATAACGTCTCCCTGGACTAAACTAAATAACTCGGTGGAAACCTTTTAAGATAAAAACGCACATGCATCATCCTGCATTCAAAAGATGTTGCGCCAAAAAGAGAAACGTATAAATTGTGCCGTTTTGAAAGACAGAAGAGGGGAGAAAGCAATCGCGGAGGCACAGTGATGCTGTATTAGTTTTAATTAATATAAACATACGTATCAATGGGGAACCATTGTGACTATTATCGTATTATATCTTACATATTTTCATTTTTCCATTAGGCTATAATTCCGAAACCACTGTGCCCCAAAGAGAAGATCAGAGGTCTTCTTCTTCCTCTCTCTCCCCTGTGGTGGCAATGCCGTCATATATCATTTTATTGGATCGCAGTTTTCTTTCTTTTTTCTCCGCTGCAGTGATCTTGAGAACTGAAGACAACTGCAAGACGATCTGCTTTGCAAGCTTTGCCTCAATAAAGAACGGGAAATAAGTTTTCGCAAGCTCTTAAATACGCCTAGATTGATGTGGGTTTAAAACGAAGCTGCTTTTAATATATTTTAACTCATCAGATCATGGGCTTTGTTTCCTCCAATTTTTTAACCTCTGACGAGTCTGATAGTTTGAGAACTTTCCCTTTACGAAAGTTTTCTACAAACGCCTCGATTCTACATTCTTTTCCCCTCGGGGAAAGACCACAGAAAGAAGGCTTCGGGTTAGGTTTCTAAAACAACCTTGACTTATCGACCTAATAGAAAGTTAAACTTAGTTATCTAATAAACTCCATATAATGTTTTAGAAACCCTGCCTCAAAAAAGCGCTGTTGCAAAGAGCAAAGGTGGATGCGATAAGGAAAGTAAAATAAAACCACGCGATGGCTCGGAAACTTTTCTTCTTCTCCCCTGTTGAAATCTGAATGGAAAAGATTAAAATATGCGGCAACAATGTAAACAAAGGCTTTATAATACACTGTTCTGGTTTTTGAGGTATCCTTAAAGTATGCCCGTTGTTTCCTCGTTGATTGCATCGTGTGGGAAAAAGAACTTTTTGTGTCTGGTCAAGGAAATTACTTTAGAGTTTTCTCAGGGAGTTAGATAATGTGCACATGGTATATGTTGCCGAATTGAAGCATGTATTTAGTTTGCCCTTGATAATTCTTGGAATACATCAAACGAACGTACTTTTCCCATTCAATGTAAATTTTTATCCTTTCATTCAAAGGATTTGAAGTGTAACTCTCTTTACAACTCGTTTAAGATTAGAGGCAGAATATTGTTACCATCGGCCATCCCTTGAAAGTACACCAAGTTTCTTAATTCCATTACTCTAATGGTCCGCCTCTAAATGGCCATCACAAGAAAGACTCATTTGCCAAATGTATCAAAAGTGTTGGACGAGAAGAAGCCATCTTTTGCTCATCCAAGGGAGAAAGTTCAAAGGCCTGATGATGTAAAAAGGCTTTCGAAGGAAGCCATTTCACTAATAGAAATATCAGACGAATGTCAGGATCAAGCTTCATTTTAGCAGCTAAAGTGTTTATGATGCAAAGGAAATGTAATTAAAGGCTTTCATCTGTCCGTCTGAAAGTTTGTACTTCGGGAACGCTATATTGGGATCTGCAACGGTTTCTAAGCGATTTTAAAGGTGATGAATGGAAGCGTACACGAAGTTTGTTGTTCTTAATGATCGTATATGGCCTAATATCAAGGGTATTGACTAAAACGTTCTTTTCTTCTTCTTCTTCCAGATCAACTGGGGCATGTGGAGCCTTCCGAAAATCTTCTGCGACTTTTACATCGCTCTCGATGTTGTTTGCTCGACGTCGTCGATATTCAACCTGGTGGCAATTAGCATTGACAGGTAATCTACTTTCTACATATTAGCATATATACATTGGAATTAAGCTCGGCAAGACTTTAAACTGTATTGTCACATTAGCATTTGTAACATGCAGTTTTAAAAGTTAGTTTGAAATCACACCCGCTCGGAGCCATTTTTAGTTCAAAGAACTTTCGCTTGCCTTGTGTGTTTTGTCTCACTCTCTTTTTTGGACTCTTTGGCCACGTTCAGAGGCTTTAAAATGTAAATTTAACGGCTAAGGGACACTTAAGTCTCCTTTTGTACTAGGATCTAGGAATTTCTGCCATTCTTTGCGTGTGTAACGGGAAATAGTGCAATAAATATGTCAAGTCACTCATTATAGTATTGTATAATGTTCAGACGTAATTGGCTAAATTTATAATAGCCTGCAAAAAGGCTCAATTACATCATTTACATGTATTAATTCATTGAAAACTAATACCTTGCAAATATATCAAATATCAATTACCAACTTGAATCCGATTATAATACCCTTATAATTCTAGATATTACGCCGTAACCGCGCCAATCAAATACTCCCAACATCGCGACAACCACTCCCGCGCGTACTGCGTCATCGCAGTCTGCTGGATCGCATCAATATGCATCGGTAATGGCCCATTTCAACCCCCGGAAATGACCCCCAATATGCACCGACCTACTTTTTACAGGAAGCCCAATCATGCTCGGCGCAAACCCCATTCCAATCCCAGAGGTCAACGCCACATCATCAAACGCAACCGCCACGACGCCAGAGTTTGTCTGCGCGTTCTACAACCCGGATTTCATCATCTACTCATCGCTCGGCTCGTTCTTCATCCCGTGCATCGTCATGATCTACTTGTACGCGCGGATCTTCAAGGCGCTGCATCAGCGTGCGGTCATTGCCCGGTTGGCAAAGGAGAAGAAGCAGCTACCGAAAGCCAAGACAAACTCCACGGTGGCCATGAGTAACAACGGAAAGCCGGTGATGACATTGTCAAAGCCGCCGCCGCAGCAAGTTGCGACAACGCCTGCGACGACGATTGTGACTGCCGCGGGTGGGGTTGCGGAGACGCGGTTGACGACAAAGGCGGACACCGCCGCGCTGGTGGCGAACGGAAACCCGGCGGTCACAATTGACGGCGTGCGCAAGACGAGCGCGGTGAGTATTTTATGCTAATGAGATCGATTTCAGCAATGGGCTTGCTGTAGAAGATAGGACCACAAATTTGCAATTCCGATCGAGTTCAGATTTTTCTATGTCTAAATCTGCTTGATCGACTTTCTTCAACTGTCGATAGCAATGAATTGAAATAGGAATTAGTTTGGTTGTTTAAAACAAGGCGGTATTGAATATGCTAAAAAAATAAAGCTATTTGCGTCTTCAATGTAAAGTACACGCTGTATGATGTCAATTAAATCCAAAAAATGCTGGATTAATAGAGCAGAAAATAGCCCTTTTTACGGGTCAAATTCCATCTAAAGAGTTGCTCGGAATTTGACATACAATATCGTGCTATAATTAACCCGTTATAACATATATTACCTACAATGTAATTCGCGACGCAATTTCAAGGGTCACTCGTTAGAAATTACATTCTTGCCTTTTCCCTGGAAACCCAACATTCTTCACGACAGCCTTTTTTGTCTCAACATGAAAAAAGTTTTAATCCCCATGTTGTCACTAAAGATATGCAAAGAAGGCAACAGGACATTTCATGCTGGATACACATTAAATGCAGGAATGTGTAGAAAGGGCCTTTTCTTAAATTAAGCTTAGACGTTGTAGCCATTTTATACCCTTGTAAAAGTTCCCTTTTTTTGACTTGTCACCTTTCAAGATTGAGAAAGTCTCAGACAATGGCTATTCAAGAATGTGAGACGACTCGCCCTTGATGTGAACTTTATAATGATTAAAGGTACGGAGCTATAAAAACAAGGCGGAGTCAAGAATGCTCTTTAAATACACAGCAAATATTAATATGTAATCACTTGGCAACTGCTGCGGCTTCTTAAGACATGAATACAAGCAGGTGGCATGATGCATTTCCGCCTTTTTCATTTTGCATTTGAGAGCTTCTTTTATATTACGGAGGTGGCCTTTTCAAGAAAGTTGCTCTGTGAAAGGAGAGGAGAAGCGGCAGAAATGCATTTTTCACCTGTTTGATATGCGTAGAATAATAATAAATAAAAGCACACTTAATGGCCTCCAAATGGAGGAAATGGGAGCTTAATGATGATTATTTTCCCCCATCTTGGCAATTTAGATTTATTTAATCTCTCCACAGCAATCTGGCACGGTCATGATCGACATCCGGATCCAAGAGACGTCAGCCACGCCCACTCCTGCCACGCCCTCCGCGCCCAACACGCCCATGGGCGCCCCTGACGACGCCCTCCTCGAGGATGACGGCTGCTGCAGCTGCCACTGCGACTGCGACCTGGAGCTCCACTCGAGCTGTTGTAACGAGGATGACCTTGAAGACGAGGACGAGGACGAGGATCATGACGAAGAGGGCGTGGCAGACGAGGACATCTTCGAGGAGAGCAGGCCAATGTTGCCAGAGGAGGGCGTGACAGTTGAGGTCCCGCCAGAGTCGTCTAATACCTCGTTGATAGTCAAACCGAAGCCAGAGACTGTCAACGTCGCATGGTGAGAAGGAAAGCTCTTTATACATTAGAGCATTATTAATGTCGTTCCTTTTTAGTGGTCCTGATACGAGCTTCTACCAACGGAGTAAATCTGCATCTCAAAAGCCGAAAGTGGCCAACGGTCGACGAGCAACAAGTGTAAGCAAATGCACTTACTTTCATTATTGGCGGCAAATTGCATCCTCCTTCTTTCAGCTCCACACAAAAACGGACAATGGCAGTGCAATAGTGGCGGAAACCGAGGTCAATAATACGACCAGCAGTTCCAAGGGCCGGTTACGAACTCGGCTACTGACGCTGCCATTCCTCAAAGGCAGCCGACGGAGCGGCAGCCTGAAGAGCGAGGGCACGCTGTCAGGTACCCCGATACCATCCCCGTCCCCATTTGCTGCTGGTGGGCAGCCGCATGGTAGTAGCGGTGAGCACGAGGGCGGCTCCGGTGGCTCTGGTAACAACAACGAGCGCGGGTTGCACCCACTGGAGGGGCTGAAGGAAGCTGCGGCTGCCGGGTTCAGCTTCGACCTGAGTAAGCGCAGTCGGCGGAAGAAGAAGAAGGAGAAGAATTCGGCAAAGAAGGAGAAGAAGGCAACGCAAACACTCGCCATTGTTCTAGGTAACGCTCAATATGCTAAACAGGCTCTTTGATGATATATATGACAATAGTCGCTGCTGCTTCTTCTATCAAATGTACTCTTTTATGCCCGATCGTAAAAAGATGGTTCTGCTTTGTCATTGAAAATGATGCATTTCTGGGGCTATTTCCGAGCAATGATGGGAGGGAGGAAAGGAGAAGAATTGCAACAGAGGCTTGTTCTCTTCTTTCTCCCGATGCAACGATTACAAGATCGGGAACAACATGGGACACACCAGATGCACAAAATGATGGATTAAAATAGAACACAGGGAATACTATTGTTTTAATCTCTTGAAAATGGAACTCAATAAAAAAGATGTAAAGAAGTGGGCGTGAATATTTTTAAATCCCTTCAAGAAAATAAAGCAGCTTTTTACTTTGGGAGTCTTTTATTCATTCAGAAAAAGGGTACAGGCAGATCTGTAACCTTATTTTAAGACATTTTAAGTCTCTCGACACTCTTAAAATAGAAGTAAAATACTACTTTTCCTTCCAAAGATAGGCATCTTTTGAGACCAATATGGTGCCATATTCCAGACTATCTATGCCTTATTTTTAGTACCAATGATGATCCTAGTTTATAAGCTGTAGTAGTATACTACCTTTATTCCCCTCTTTATTTTTAGGGGTCGTAAGGAAAAATACCGAATGTTACGAGTCTTTAGCATGCTGAGCTATATGGCTATAATCCCGTTATAGGCCTTCTTTTTACCCTCTAAAACTGGGGCCTTAAGGCATCCTCAGACATCCTCCATATGTGTTTTCTTTGCATATAACGTGCTGCAAAGAGGGTTTCTTAAGCACATGAAGCAGGAAAACAGAACCGCAATTCTTCAAACCATAATCCTGCATTCTAAAGATAAGACTAAACCTGGTGATCATTACTATAATATATGGCACTATAGGTGATTTATGCAACAGTGCACTCACCTTGTTCATATCATCGACAGGCAATGAATGATACTTTGTAATATAAGCAATAAATACCATTAATATAATTGTGTATTCCAGCGTGCTTCCTCGTCTGCTGGGTCCCATTCTTCGCGTGCAACATCATGAACGCCGTCTACATCAAATTCGACCTGACCGGCGGCCCCGGCGACACCGCCTTCAACCTCACCACCTGGCTGGGCTACATGAACAGCTGCATCAACCCGCTCATCTACACCATCTTCAACCCAGAGTTCAGGAAGGCCTTTAAAAGGATCCTGGGGTTGGGACATTGAGAGGTTGCGTGACTCGGAAGTGAATATTGTTCCGTACAGTGCTGAAGTATAAATGCCTACCTGATGATTTCATTAGTATGAAGTAAAATATATTTACTGTATATGTTAGCTGTTGTCGAGTAGACATGTTGAGAAGAGTAATACACTTATATTTCTTTAAATACGCTGCTACACAAGTGCCTGAAAAGAATAAAGATTTACCTATATTTGTAATGTGTTGAATATTCGTATACCTAATAAATGTATGTAATAGAACAGTAGCTAATAGTAAAGTTAAAACACTATTGTTTATCGTGAAGAATTAACCATTTATAATGTCCAGTTTAAAGTCACCGTTGTGTGTATTTGCATTGCTTCTTTCAAAACTGTTAACACTGAGCCCGATAAAGAGAATATATAATTAATGGTGTAAACATACGATAATACTATTACTTGTATATTTATTATACATAATTGCGAGTAACGTTATATTTGCTTGACTGTGTGCCAAATTATAACTTAAATTTCGAATCAAGCATTGGGCGCAACAATTCTGACCTTGTATACATCAGCGGGGGTGTAACTCAGTGGTAGAGTGTCCGCTTCGCATGCGGAAAGTCCCGGGTTCAAATCCCGGCTCCTCCACAAATCTTTTTTCACATTTTTTTGTTTTATTTCTTCATTCGATAATACTTTAACTTAATTAAGTTTCTAAATTAAACCTATAAATACCATATATTATTATTATGCCGTTCTTAAAAAGCAATGACATCGGCTTTATTTGTTTCAATGTAGTCAGCAGACTCGGCATACTAGCCGACGGTTCAGCCCGCTCCACGTTTTAGAACCCATGAAGTAAAACATAAGTTATCTGATACCGGTTTTCACCGGTACAACAAGAAAGTGGCTACCATTGTGTACTATGTCTATATGTTATTATTACTGCGCAGTTCATGCTACACGCCGCATGCTGTTGTGTGTATATGTGCATCAAGATATTGTGGGAGGAGTGAGAGTGAGACGGACGGACGGACGGACGGGAGCGCGGCTTTCCTCACGAACAGGGATGCCAGATAATTTATCTCGGACGATTTACATAGAACTTAACTGTGCTGTAACTCTATTTAGAGTAATATACCAAATTAAAAATGCTTTCTTTAATCTCATTCAGTTCATACTTTTTCTCTGTATAACTGTAGTTGTAGCTCTAATGCAATAAAATGACCAAAAATGTCGTACTTGGCCACATGTAATTACACCCAGACAGGAGCCCTGTCAAAAGAGGCCCCACTGCCGTCTGTACCAATGGGCACTTGAATCTAAGCTATAACAGACAGAGTGTACTAAGCAAGCTACGCATCAGGCGCGGGCGGCAGAGTAACAGCAGTTAAAACAGTTTTAAGTCACAATTAGTTGTTACCGGAAGTTGCAACTTGTCATTAAATTGTTAGGACAGAATCTCCTCTGATTTAAAGAAGAAATTGGTCCTGCATAACATTGCATAAAGTAGTTTCCTCCAGTTCAAAGGACAGAGACAAAACAAGGTCAAGCAGGAGTTAGGCCAATAAGGAAAAGTGGCAACAAAGGACATAGATATTAAGAAGAGTTTAGTGATATTACCACAAAGCTTCGTTATATTGGATAAAGGACTTAACAAGGTAATATTTTCCAAATAAATTAAAGTCTGGATCATACATACTGTTAAGGCATAGTTTCAACTTATAACTCCAGGAAATGAAATGGCATTCTTATATTGAATAAATGTACCTTATATTATCAAATTAAGAGCATTAATGTAATTATATACACAATTTTCATCAGTTATTCCGTCCGCTTGTAGACCTAAACCCACAACGTGCCTATAGCCGCAGATTGGCGACCTCTCATTGGTCCGTTCTGGAGGCTCGACTTGAACTTTAGCCAATCAATACGCTCGTCTTATTATCATCGAACCTATGCATTTTCTAGAATCCTCTGGCAATACTTGAACTGACTTGAACCAGTTTTATATTAAGATAGGTATGTTCTCCTATTTACAAAGATCAATAACCGGTTTGATAAAAAGCATGCTCAAAAAGGGCATCTGTAGTGCTTGAAAACAAGTGTTGCTAATGTTTGAAAAAGTCTACTGCGTAAATTTTGAACTCTGCTATTTAATTAAACTACATGCATGTAATAATATATGACACTTGTTACTATGCAGCTATGGCATAATCACTTCCTTATATGAAAAATTATGCTGTCCTATATGGCGACTTGCAAATGACATATTGACAGATAAAAAGCTTCAGACAAAAACAAGATCTGCAAAAGTTTTCTTCAAAAAGTCAGCCATGGCCGGCCAGTCCAAGGACATTTTCCTCGCACAACATAAAAATACAGGATTTTCCCCTCGTACTTTCCCCAACTCAACAACAAGTTATATCATCCGTTACGATTTCAGTTCTCAATCATGTCTTCAAACAACAACAACGGCGGTGGCGGCGGCGGTCTTCTCTCCGGACTTCTCTACGGCCGGCCAAAGACTCTGTCCGAGTGCTCGGGCGCCGACACCTCTGACCACGTCCCGCCCGGCTCCGAGCTCATGGGGCTGAACCTGGCCGCCGAGAACCACCTCTATGACATGGACGGGGTGTTTGCGTACACGTACTATGAGAAGAAGCCGGAGATGTACTGTATGGAGGGGAAGATTAGATACAAGTAAGTTAGATACGAAACATATAAACTTTAACAGCAGTTAATGTCAAACTTTATCTTTCAGGTTCTTCAACCACCTGAAGCGCCCCGAGGTGTCCCGCGTCCAGAACCAGGGTCGCCGTAACCGCAGCTTCTCCGAATCCTCGACCGGCTCCCTTCCCGAGACCGCCTCTCCTCCCACCGAGACCCTCTTCAACAGGAGCGACTACGACGTGGACGGAAGGTTCGCCTACAGGGTGTTTGATCCCAAGATGGACGCGGCTTACTTTAAGACGCACGGCAAGGAGGAGGCCAAGAAGGCTTGAAGATGATGCCCATGATATGGGTGGAGTCAAGCCTTTATTTGGCTAAATAAGGTTTGGCTAGGTGGTTTAAAGCACATTATTTGGTATGCTCTAAAAGGATAAATTGTCCGTGAATATGCTTTAATAAGACTTTAAATACCCCCAATAGAGTATAATGATGTTTGAAGAATGATTCTCAGAGGAAAATACTTGAATGGTGCACATATTAACCCATGTAAACTCAATCTTGTAGATCTTCCACAAATAAAAGTTAAGTTGCATTTGATTTGGAAACAATAATATTGAAATTTGAATGAGATTATCAAAATGTCTTGCCTAAATTTGGTTTTTGAACCTGTACCTGAGACTGAAATTGGCTTTTAAATTTATTTCTTTAACAACAGCAAGAAACCTTATTTACTTTATTATTTGTTATTCAAAAGTCTATTACATAAAATACGAGTAAACTTGATTTATCCTTCATAATATTTACATATTATATTATTATGCTCAATCCAGAGAAATATATTATAAGAGCCACGTATGTATGTATAAAAACAAAATATGAGAGTAATATACCGGTATACCTACAGGAATTTGCTGATGTGAGATTACAATAACAAATGAAATATAAGAAAACAGGAAACTGCCAAAATTCATTAGCACTGTTATTTTTAAACTAAAATTCCACGCCGCGCTGTGCTTAATATTGAAGCTAAAATGAGTCGGCCCAAGGAAGAAACAAAGTCATGTAAACTCATATGAGTTTGGAAAGTGTGTACATATTTAAAGAACTAACATGTTACTGGTAATCTGCCCAAGCCAGTTATATGGCTGGAGACAAGGGCAACAATCAACCATTCATTTGTTTGTATATACGAAGATGAATCATATCATAAGACATGTTTCTTTTTATTTCTTTTCTGTAAGGAGCCTCCCAGACAGGCATTTTCTCGTCCTTTTTTCCTGTTTCTGCCGTCTTTTTTTTTCATTTCTGCCGAGGACTTCTTCTAAGTCCTTTAGCGCGCCCGTTGTTGCCATGTGAGGACACGTGAGTGTCGAGCTGATAGCCCTGAGTGTCACCGCTGAGTCGCTGCGTGTTAATAACATTTCCAAGGATACTACCAAAAAGGTTATGTTAATAGAGCTAAAAAAATAGAACTAGTAATACAATCTCTTTGGCTAGAGCCCATCAACAATAGCTTGAATATATGAAATTAATTTTCTAAATGAGTGTACTTGTTAGGTGGGATATTTTTGAAGAGGTGACTTCGTTTTCGCGGCCAAATTTCAAAGTTTTGAGGTATAGTCAGAGAAGTATTACAAGAAATAATAACTTTCATTACAACGTTCAAACGCTTTGTTGCATTTGATACCATCTCTATTTTCGGCTCAGTACAGCTAGTTTATATGTATTAATTCATAGATATGCATTCCTTCAAAACGAAAAGCTTTTTTGTGTATATTTAACGGTCTTCAATATATTTCTGCACCCCTGAGCACAAGAAATCAAAATTGGATCCAGCAAGCGCAAAGAGGAGGCAAGCAAGTACAGAAAAAGTGGATCCACGGAGGGTGAGGGGCTTAGTACTGTAAACAGTTGTCATGTCTCTACTTAATACTTATCCTATTGTCTCAAAATGATGCTTTCCTTGCATTGTCAGCTGTCGGCTCTACCTTATTATTTATATCTTTGGAATGTCCTGTCCTTTTGCTGAGCTAAACGACGCCCAAAAAAGAAGAGATGAGATGAGTACATAATGCGGGCGCGCTAAAACACTTAGAATAATTCTCTCTTTTTCGCGAGAATTATTCTAAGTCCCAAAAAATGCTCGGCAGAAATGAGAAAAAAAGACGGCAGAAACAGCAAAAAAAGACGAGAAAAATGCCTGTCTGGGAG
>LR140539.1:0-16296 GCA_900659605.1 Tisbe holothuriae | reverse complement strand
AATAGACAAGAGGCTCAGAGCGGAAGTCAGGATGACCCGGCCATGGTGGCGCCACCTGGTGGCGGGAGTGTGCAACAGCCGAAGCCGTCTCCCCTGGCTCATATACACATGGGGAGGTCGAATGCACAGTGAGTACAAGTCTTGTCTCATTTTAGAAGATATAACTCTGACTGTTACAATGTGTTGTATGTTGTACTGCAATGGACAAAGTTAGTGTATATGTTACTAGTTAGACACATACATCATCTATATTTAATTAGTAAAAAGCAATTAGGATTGTTACGTATAGGCAGTAAGAGGCTTGAGAAGCTAGTTAGTAGCATTTGCACAATGCCTTATTGTTTCATTGTGCTGTATATTGTATTGTTACATTTGTTTCTTGTACAGCCCATATAAATGGTTCCATTTATATTCTGACATTTCTACATTGTCTATAGATGTAACAATAATGTGTAACGTGACATTAGACATTGTATTATTGACGCCATGACAATTTGTAACCATGTCAAAATATTATATAAAAAGTCAAAGGTGAACAAATATCTCTAATTCCAAGCGGGATTAGATTTTGCAAACTTCGTTTTAAACTCCTGCATTTCATATTGGAATGTAACGTATCCATTGGCTGGGGTTTCTGGATGTTTCGTACTTTAAAAAATGTTAAACCTTTGTTTGAATATTAAAATACATCATGTAGACTTTAGAAGAAACTCCGTAAAATTTAAATTAATTTGACGATATTTTGCAGCAAATGTCATAGAGTTATTCCCGACGCAAAACGTATATAAATCACATTTTGTCTGCAATTGACTTAACTTTTGCAGGATATTTTATTTTCACTGAAGAAAAGAAGTTGTATCTCTGGGGAAAATGTACTTTTCTCTGCAACGAGAAAGGCTAGAATTACAAGATTAAATATGTGTCTGCTCTTTGTACGTGCACAGAAAGAAACTTTTACCCGTTGTGTTGTACAGGTTAAAAATGACAAAATGTTGTTGAAAGTTGAAACTATCCCCGCATTGTCTAATTATATTTTTGCCATGGTTAATATTATCAGTATATTGAGTTAGTCCAAAACAGTAAAAATGTTGCTACTGTATTAGTGCTAACTTTCTTCAAACTTTATAAATGCATTATCTAGCTGTTCCTGTTAAAAGTGTAGGAAAGGTTAAGTTGTTTAGACAATATCACTTGCTGTGTCAGAGTATATACTAACAAGATACAGTGTTTGTATAATCATACTTTAACTAACAATAACTATAAACGACAGGTACCGAGTACACTTTCCCGATTCTATTTCCGTGAGCATCCCGAACAAAAGTTCCCCACTGCACTGTTGACATTTTCCTTATATGCGTTCCTAAGATTCTTTTTTCGAGGGTATAAAATATTAATCACGTACGCCACCTGACACCCAATTTATCACGATTTTTACGGAGATCATATTCTGAAAATCTGAAAGTACATTTTAAACCTGTGAAAGAATAAGGTTTGCATGGAGATAGGATAGAGATACTCTAGTTCTTGGATAAGAAACATGCATCCAAAGCCCAAATGTTGGGCTTTTGGCGATTGGTTGTTAGACTAATGCTCTATATCTTGCAATAAAATCAGAATAAGGGCCATAGTTGCCTAATTTATGCTGTTTTATAGATACAATGAACAAGTGATCATAATTACTTAGTACATGACGTCGTCTACGTTGTTCAAGTTCATTAATAGCTGACCTATTTAAAACTCGGCACTACTTTAAAGCAAACACACCCGTCTTGAAATAAATGTCTCTTTAAATAGGTTTTCCTCATTTCCAAATATGTTTTCCAGGAAATATATTAAACAGAGTTTTCTTCACTTTGATCTTCTAGTAAAATTAAATTGAGATAGTCTTAATTACTGCTGAAAATGAATTAGAATAACAAGTTAATGACTCCTCTCGCCAATAAATTACAGAATTACGCAACTCCAGAATAGTTAAGCCGTCATTAACCAAATATATTGAAGAACTCCTCAAAAAGTCAATTATATGAGGTCTCGTACTCTTTATTTTACCTGTAAAATACGCATAGAATTGCATAAAACAAATGCTATTATAGAGGAAACCCTCCTGTTTCAGTTTCCGCGCCGGCACCGCGGCCATCCTCGCTGCCCAGGCAGCAGCCCAAGCCGCGGCCAACAGCGCTGCTAACACCGCTAGCAGCAATACCAACAATAGCAACAGCGGCAGCACCGTCCGCGGGCCCTTCATACGCGCGCCAACCACGGACAAGTCGCCGGAGAAGGCGTCATCACGTGAGGGTAAGTAATTACGCACTTTAACATATTTGTTAGATTATTAAGCGGGCCCTCACGTTCTTTTCAGTATGCTCTAATAGCCCGAGCAATGGTCACAACAATGTGACGAGAGGCCGTTCCACGCCGCTGCTGTCCGAGGACCGGAGGAAGGAGAGTGGCGCAGCCGCTGGGGACTCCAGTGGGAGCGGGAGTTTGGATAGTGCGTTGATGCCAGGTAAGGTTTCGTTAGCAATATGTTGCAACACCTAAATAGAAAGATTATTTCCTAATAAAAGGAATTGGTAAAATATAACTTCACTTTAGAAAATACGGTGCAACGCCATTATGAATGAAACAATATTCATTATAATATATTAATATAATATTCATGCCGACCAACCACTATTGAGTTTTAACATAAAATTGGATTTACATGTAGTGTGAAATTCGATACTCTTTTGCTGGCAACAGATTTTGACATTTATAGCTAAATTAGAATACCACCTAATCCTCCATTTCCAGGAGCTGACCCATCATCCACCACTTCTCACCTCTCCCCGTTCGCCTCCCCATGCCCGTCACCGGCCACTGGGCGGAGATCGCCAGTCCCGCCGCCGGCTGAGGAGGGGGCGTCGCCATCCCTGGCTGGGTCAATGGGCGCCAGGCTGAGTCCATTTACGTCGCCGTGTACATCACCTTTCCTGAGGTAATTCACAGACATGCCAAATGTTTAAGCAATTTCACAAGTGCACCTGCATCAGAGTATTTGAGGAAACTTATGGACAATTTAACAACTAACCCAACAAAGTTAGTTACGATTGTCCTTCAATAATTAATGGTAAGGGTTCGACTCCCAACGGATTTATCATAGACAACGAAATATAATGTTATATTTATATATAAAACCTTAGAAAATGCCTTTAAGTTTTTTTTAAATCAGCCCAGAAAGTCATATTTTGATTTTATAAGAGCTGCTATGCTATAATCCTCGCCCTTTTTTGCATCTAAATCTTTTCGAGATTGTACCATTGAATCTTGACTTTTGTAGATATAATATATATGTACATTATACTTAATGTCTACCTTGCATAACATAACAGTGCAGTGTACGTGTGTCTGAACGTTTCAGCAATGCAGTGATTAGAAATTGCCTTGTATTAAGTTTATTACGATAAATGTGTGTAAAACTGTGTATCATAAGCAAAAAATCCAATTTTGTACTACAAAACGATTTTTGTGCACTGGCATTTATATACAAAATCTTAGCAAGTTCCTTATTGTTTCTTTTACTGTTGTCCAGAAATCATGCATTGCATTGGTTGATTTTATATGAGCTAATTATGTAACCTGTTACACCATGTAACTACGAGCTGAGATAATTTTTCATTTATATTTGGAACTGTATATTATAGCAAGAAGTCTAGCATTGCTCATACTGCAACTTTAAACTTACCTTACCCCGTTACAGGCGTAAGCGGGCTGAGCACCGCGCCAGCTCCACCGGCTCCGCCCTGGCCGGTAGCAGCGTGGGCAGCTCCTCCTCCTCCTCCCGGCATCAGCAGCAGCATCAGCACCTCTCCCCGTACAGCTGCTCAGCATCGCCTACGCCCAGCTTCCCCACCACGCCGACAACGCCAAGTCAGAGTCACAGCTTGTTGTTCTCTAGGAGGTGAGGTTGTTGTTATACAAGAAGTAAATTACTCAAAGGAGATTGCAACATTTTTATTATATAAACCATGAATTTAGTTTGCTAGTATTGATACAACTCGATGCAATAAAGGGGTCACATTAGTCATAAGAATGACAATAATACTAAAACCAGGGGGAGCTGCAAAAAGACTGCTCAAATTTGACAAAATATGCCACTAGATGGCTCTTAAGTGCACAACAGAGAAGGAAGCCTGTTTTTCTTCAATTTATGGTAGTAAGATTACCTAAACATTAAATAAGAGTGTTATAAAATGTTAACATTAATATGTATATTTTACTAATTGTGTTAATACTAATTAGAATCTTTAAAAAAGTATGCAAATAGATAAATGTTTGTTTAAATTATGAACTAAAGCTTTGGCCACCAGTAACTACATTGAGTTTTTATCGAAGTTTTGGTGCTAGCTGTTTACAAGACTGTAAAAATACCCTTTTGTGAGCAGCCTTTTTGCCCTGCCCTCTATTGGTCATTTTTATAGCAGAATATGAACGCTTGTATTACTCCTTTATGGATGCATCTACTGCTACTTGTGCTATTTAATTTTGAACCAAATGAAATTGGTGAGAACAGTCCGAAGTTAATTCTTATAAGCGCTGGAGATTGTTAATTTAAACTTCAAAGTGTTTACCTTTTTCAAGTTTGGGGTGTCAAACACAGAAAACGAAATATTCCAATTTAAAAATCAATTACTCCGTGAAATCACTTTTCCTGTTCTGTAAAGGATTTGAAAGTTTATATAATTCAGAACAATTTTTCTATAATTTTACAACCTATTCGTTTACTCAATATTAGCTACACCGGTAAATTCAAACTATGAATGCACTCCTCATCCTTTCACAATAGCAAAAGTTAAATGCAAATCATTGTAGGCATAGAAATAAACAAGTTCTATGATTGTAGGCCTTCATGAAGAAAGGATGTACAAAGCAGGGTTGACATTCACTGTTTTTCTGCCATGTAGGAATGAACTAATGTATAGGATGTGAACGGTTTCATCAATTAAGTTATTTGCTTATACAATTAACAGAGCAAAACATTATTATCATGTTACTTCTCATTGTTATTATTACCTTTAGGATGTAACTGGTCGAATTATAATATTATACTGGCCCTATCATTAGTAACAATCTGGCAGCCCTTCCACCTGTTGTCGCTCATCCGTTTTGAAAACGGAACTTCTTCTATGATGTGAAAACTTTCTTCAGTCAGGGTTTTCTTCCCTTTTCTGCCACAAAGGATCAATGTCACTGCTGAAACAGACTCGCAAAATCCCTTGTTTTGTACGGGAATTGTAGGAAGTTTTTCAAGTGGTTTTCTGGGAGAAAAATGGGTCAATAATCAATATGAGTTTTGCTGATGTGTGAACGGGGGAAGTTTTACTACTCACTGGTTGGGAATTAATGGTTTTGGGAGCTTAAGATTTGGGAATACTGTTTATTACAGTAAAGTATGCTTCTACGTTCATCAGTGTGGGAAGAAAAATTATCTAGATTGTGCTTAAATTTGAAATAAAGCAATCAACAACTTATTGAAGATGTTATTAGAATTATCAACATAAAAATTACTTTTTCTATGCAGGGCAACGCCAGATATGTAATAATTAATGTTGTAGTCCATAAGATGTAAAAGGAAACTTTTGTGTTGGCCATAGAGCACTGAAGACGGTATTTAGTGGTCTATATGTTGGATAATGTAGTTACTGTATTAATACATCGAGTATTTGCCGCAAGTTGATTTCTTATGATTCTGGCGCTTGCTTTAAAATAAACAAGGAAAGTTACAAAACAATTGCTTTAAGCTCTGATAATACGTAACAAATTTCCGGGTTCATAAAATGCCATGCAAGTAAACAGTGCAACGATGCAAATGGCAAAGAAACATACGGCAAAACTTTTAACAAGACATATTAGAAAAACTTTCCTTCTTACTTAATTCAATTAGTCGTTTTACGTCACAGAGAAGGACTCGATTACAGAAGACAATAAGCTTTTGTCTTGGGCTCATACTGGTCTTAGATGCACTTATTGGTTCTTTATGCTAGTTTAGTATAGCATTCGTAGTGGTCTTGAAGTCTTACTGGTTTTAGAAGCATCGTTAAGCACTAACCCTTAGAATTCTATACTTATTAAAATGGACTAAAGACGGCTACAGAGTCCCTGTAGCTGATGTAGCAAATGTTATGCACTGCATAGTATACATAACTTTTTATCATTTTCTCTCTCAGCTCACGTCACAGAGAGAGGAAATAAGTTCCATTTGACACTACTATCGGTTTTCCATATGAACTCATCTTAAGACCGTTGGAGTGCAGAATCTGGCTTAATTTGAAGACATACAAAATTAAATCGAGTAAACGGTATACGAACTTAATATGTATTGCGCTTGGTTCATTATGAAAATGTCTAATCTTTGTCCCTAACGATTACTTAACTATTCTGAAGCAGTACATATGCATAATTTACTTATCGTATAGATAGTACAATGTTTTAAAGCTAGCTTAGTTGCCGAAAGATCAAAGAGTAAGGTATATCACAAGTAAAAGCCGTTTTTCTGTGCATTATCTTTAATATCTTTAATATGGTAACAACTTTCTTACTTCAAAAGGACGCGAGTTCCTTTCCTTTTCAATAGTGTTTACTAATATAAGTAACATTTCTTCCAGATTAAGCTCCTGCCGTCCCTCCCTCAGCTCTTGCTCCTCCTCGCTCTTCTCCTTCTCCTCCAAGGACGCCTCCCCAGCAGACACGCCATTGCCTCAGCTGCCAGCATTCCCGCTCAGCCCGAGGGCTGCAAACGGGAGTGGTACTGCTACAACTGGGAGTAATGCCAAGAGTAACGTCTTTGTGTATCCGACGTCGCCGTCGAGAGGGAGTCGAGGAAGAACCGCAGGTAAGATTTCTGTCTAGATTTGGCGAAATTTAGCCTCAAAATATTTTGAAATATATAGAGTTATAGGTCTTTTAACGACGAGAGCGACTCCAGATTTGATAATAGTAAAGCAATAGTACATTTTATTTATATAATTAATGTGCAAAAAGTACATTTGAATAAAACTTAATGGGAAGTTCAATACTCTTGATGGCTAGTTATGTTTTGTAAATATTTTATGAGGGAACTGGAACAATCTTCTTAGCACCATGTACTTCTATGTATGTAAACTGTAATGCGTTTGGCAATGATAGCCATTAAAATATTTTAATGATTGCAAAAGCCAGGGGATACACTTCGAACGTACTATATTTACACTCAGTTTTTCTATTTATCAATATCTACTTTGCAAAGCAGTTTTGAATATAAATCCGTACCTTCGTCTCCTCCAGACGATCTTACGAGCACCAGCCTCAACCCCGACCTCTACAAGGACAAATCCATCGACATCATGGACGGCGGCGCTTCCACGTCCGACATCGGTGGCTTCGAGGACGAGCCTCAGCTGACCGTCCGGTTTGACCTCCGGTATCACGAGGCTCGTGATTGGCTGGACGTGAAGGTCGTTCGGGTGAAGAACGTGGCGGCGGTGGTGGCGAGCGCGCATCAGGGGAAGGAGTTTGGGGAGGTGCAGATGAGGTGAGTTATTATATGTTAACTATATTTTTGTTAGTAGAACTACGCCGATTAAACGTAAAGATAGTCGAACTTAAATCTTAAAATGGGTCCCTTATTTATGAATCTGGGAACACATATTCTAATGTATGGACTCTCTATGCCAGTCTAGGAGAAGACCTATTTCCCACATATATCGAAGCAGTAAGGTTGAGTCAGGAGTGGTCATGGGCTAAAATACAATTTACTCTTTACGTTGGAGTACAAACTACAAAATAATATAATTGCCATTAATTGTAGCCGGGTTCTCCCGGGGCTAAAGAAAGGAGTTAATCTTTTTATTTTAAATATGATATGACCATAAAATACCTTTTAGAACATGCACAGGGTAATTAAATTAACATAAACAGTACCATAGATAACGTGGGGAACATTAAAAA
Source organism: Tisbe holothuriae (assembly GCA_900659605.1). Taxonomy (NCBI): domain Eukaryota; kingdom Metazoa; phylum Arthropoda; class Copepoda; order Harpacticoida; family Tisbidae; genus Tisbe; species Tisbe holothuriae. The sequence continues at coordinate 8,331 of LR140539.1, read as the reverse complement.
GTATCTATTTCTTATTATCGCTAGACTTGTCCTCCTTCCCGATGAGAAACGTGCCATCACAGCTGCAGTGACCGTACCTGATAGTGGCAAGGCAGCCGATGTCGCAGTTGGAAAGCAATTCGGATTCCCGGTAAGGGTGAAACGTCTTAGCTATGTTGGTACAAATGAATTGCAAAAATACAGTTCTTTACCAGGAAAGTATTTATGGTATTCATACATCTAAGACAAACATTCGTAATGAAAAAACATGCAATAACGTCTATTCTAAGGTTGATTGGGTTTCATGTGTTTCATCAATAATAATATCATTAATAATTCTTCGTTTCCAGACTCCTAAATCCGACCTCTCGGGCAAAACCCTCCGAATCACCCTGACCGGCATTCGCAGCTCTGGCTCTGGCAAGCGGACGTCCACCGCTCTCGGGGATGTCACCAAACCGTTCAAGCTCATTAACTTCCAATCACACGGAGACCTCGTGAGTAAAAAGGCATAAGCCCATAAAATAAGGATTAACAAATGACACGCGCAGAGTGAGAAATCGATAACTCTTCCATAGAACGTCAATGACTTATTCTTCTAAATATGGCAAGCATCTTTGAATACATTACTTAACAAATAACCGGTCCCTTTCTTCCAGCACTTTTCTGAGCCCGTGATCCCACCTTGCTCCACACTCAACCTCACCTCCACCTCGCCCGGCGCCATCTCCTCCTGCTCAGCCTCCAGCGCCTTCAACTTTGGAGGAGACGGCTCCTCCGAAGTCTCCTCAGCTCGGAAGAGCTCCGCCGATTGCGGAGACTCCGATGTGAGGCTGAAGGTGTCCGTTTGCTATAACGGCACGTTGGAGAGGTTGTCCGTGGCGGTGTATGATTGTGAAGGGATCAAGGTAATTGGGGGAAAACTCAAAGGCGGTTTACAGGATATACGTGTTTAAAAGCATACACAATAGCGTGATAAAACAGAATTTGGCAGATAGATTAATACGGATTCATTTAAGCATAATATATTTTTGTGGGAAAACATATCCCATCAGCCTTATAATAATCCTCTCGTAAGAGTGTCATTGATACACCAGCCATCCCAGAGCTAGAAGTTCCTGCCTTGCACTGTCGTCTAATATACCAATGATTAAGTATCATCTTGTTGCATCAACTGAATCCGAACTTATAGACTTATACATAGAATGGCAGCATATATATTTGAACTCTACATGTGATACATTCCAGTCCTGGGAGCCGTCCCTGTCCAAATGCTACTGCAAGGTGCTCGTCCACCACGGGCCGCTCGCCGCCAAGACCAACTGCAAGACGAAGAAGACGGACGCGGTCAAGTGCGCCAACCTCGACCCGGCCTCACCGCTCAGCTTTGACCAGGCCTTCAACTTCAAGCTGGAGCAGGACGCCGTGAAGGAGGCTGGGGTCACGTTACAGGTTATGGAGGCAACCAATATACTCGATAAAGGTTAGGCTTAAGACTACTATATAGTATTTACTCTTCTTGTAGACTTAATAGAAGTACAGTTGTATTGCATCACTAAATTGTGCAGAATAATTCTCACACATGGCGAGGAAAAAGTATTGAAACAATCCGCGTACATCTAAAGCTGCCAAAGAAGGCCGGATCCGGCACCAGGAATAGGCAACATGACAAAAATTATTTTGGGTGTTATAAACTAAGTGTCTGTATAAAATAACTTTGAATAAAGTTAGCATATTAATGATATTATAAATGCTACGATATTTTTCTTGTGAGCTTATGCCATTGTTTATTTTATTACTAATTATTAGCAATCATTTTTTGAATGTGTCCAACTAGCAGCTATGTGATTTCTACATATCACGGGCGTGATAAACCTTTCTTTAGAACGTATTAGACAAGTCGTAACACATTTGCATGCAAGTTTCTTCACCTATCTCAATCCGTACCTTTCCAAAAGTTTTTTGTGAGCTTAATTACACGCAGAAAAATTTATTGCTCGAACGCGCAGTCAAAAGATATCACGCAGGAACACATTATATGCGTCCATACTAATTATTTGTAATTGCAGATCGTCTTCTCGGCCAAGTCTCCCTTGGTGGTCCCATGCTGGCCAAGGGCAGCGGCGTTGAACACTGGCAGAAGGTCTGTCAGAATCAGAAAGAGGGGATCATGAGATGGCATAAACTGGCCAGGGAGTCCAATTGAACTAATTTCTAACGATATTGCCATATAATGTACTTAAATTGGGCTATATTGAGACAGCAATGGTTAAAGATGGATGATATACTTTAATACTGTAAACACAAGAACCCCAAGAACTCAAGAAGATTTTATCTCTGGGATACAACTATCTATCTCTTATCGTGAATCTAACAACTGTATTGTTATTAATGCCAGGTTTTAATGAGTGTAATTGTGGATAAATTAAAGACTATTATTGCTCATAATCATGTCTTAATGGATGGATGTCCTGCAGAGTGGATAATTTCATAAGAAAAGCTCAAAACTTATGTACTATTGGCGTTACTTTCACTATGATAAGCCTATAATTATATTCTTTTAAAAGTCTAGATGTGTATGATGTACGTATTAAAAGTTTTTTCATGACTCTTCAAATGTACTGAAAAAGTATTTTGGATATAATAAACGTTGATCGTTACAAAACTTTAAGACACGTTTGCCGGTATATTTTTTCTCAATTACTTGCATTATAAATGTATGTTTAAATATAACACTCGGATTTATCGTGCGTACAAGGCTTATATATTTCTCAGGTTACCCCGTGTGGAAATAATTTTGAATTTCACGTTTTTCCGCCTTCGCTTATAATTTGGTTAATGCGCAGAAGATTCAAATTTTGCTTACAGAAGAGTTAAAATCTAATTAAAGTGTCATCTCTTTTATTCAAAGGTTTTTGTTGGAGTGTGTATATATAAAGATGTTCATCTTAGTATATGAGGGTATCATTGTTAGCAAACACCTTTGCACAATATTTTTTCAATTTTATTTATAAGGATATTGCCGCCATACATTTGAATTTTTTCCTTTTTCGCTTATAACTGGCACAGACAGCCTGCCTAAAAGGCTGTATGGGGAGACCTGTGTTAGGCCTTGCGTGCGTACATCTGGTTTTCAATTTTTAGATTATATTGTTAGAAAACATTATGTTATGTGTTTGATTTTGGAGGTAGACGGGCAAGTGCAATGTATAACAACACTGCATTGATTTTCATATTCAATACGTGCATGCATAGATTAAACAAACACCCTGTAATATACAAGTCAGCATGAGCCCTGCAATTATATAAAACCAACACAATTAGGAACGTTTCGTGATGTAGTTTTGTTTATACTTTTGGTCAGTTAATAGCTGAACTTGTGGGAGTAAAGTCAATATGACTTTATGTGCATTTCTTATTTTCTTGGTTTGTTGTACTGCAAAATGCAGATCTGTAACAACTGTGCATAAGTTTAGTAGAACCACTGTTGACCTTGCACAGTGGGTAAAAGGGGATACAAAAGTGGTAAGATCATGTTAATTTAAACAAAACTTGTCATATTTATATTAATGCAACTTGCGGTTTATTTTGATTTTAGGTATCCTTGGAGCCATCTCCACTTATAATTTGCACAATCACATGCCAAATACTAGGGCAGAATAATTGTTTGGCAGTGAAAATTGAACCCGGGTCAACTGAGTGTGGGACTGGTAACATTGATTTTATGGCTACTCCGTTGTCTGGAGCAGACGTGGACATATTTGAAATGGGTAAATATCAGTTGACCAATTCTTGTATGCAGAACACAATTAGACAAATTTATGTTTCAACAATCATCCATATGTTTAATATTTATGTCCTTCAGAGTTGGACATTGATGGGTCCTGGAGCCAGTGGAGTGATTGGATGTGCACACCGGCAAATGCAGAATCACCTTGTGAATTTGGGGTATTTACAAGGGAGAGAACCTGTACCAATCCAGCTCCTAAAAACGGTACTTAATGACTCTTTTTTCTACTGATTTCCTTGCAATAAACTGAACAAATCTACAAAAATATATTATATATTTGTAAACAATATGTATCACAACTTAATCAATAATTCCTTTTATGAATTCCTTGCAGCTGGCGCACCCTGTCCTCCCTCTGATCTCTCCAGCGAATCCGGTCCCGCCACCTGCACTCCCTCTGAATGCTCCATCGCCATTTCCATTGGCGGGTTTGACTCCAGTGACAAATCATCATCAATGCATGGCAGTTCCAGGGTTGAGGCTAGAGCATACGACATATCAAAGGCAAGTCTAAGACCATTACTGCATGTACCCTATTCTAAGGCCAGCATAGTTTTGGCAAAATACTGAAGTATTATAAGCAAATTTAACTGGTTATATTGTAAAATACTGTTTAATTACTCCCGATATTTCTGTCAACCATAGTTTAAGCTAATTAGCAGACCATTTGTATGAGCATATAATTAACGCAACACATACATGTATAACGCCATTTATACATCTGTCATTGCTAGATCGTGTTTGCTTTTAAATTATATTTTAATATATTTTTTTATCAATGTAGCAGCAATAGAACACTAACTACACTTTTAGGATCCGGCTGTCCCATGTTCAAACGCCATCTCTGACTATCCTATCCGGACAAATCGTGGTGCAATGTTTGTCTACAACAAAGTACTCTACTACTGCTATGGAGTATCATTTGACCCAGGATTACAGAATACGTGTTATAGATATAACAAGGTAAAGTAAACCAAAGACCATGTTAGTTTAAATTGGCAGTTAAATGGCAATTTCAATGCATGCCATACGATAAAAATATATGTTTCTGTATTACTAAACACAATGTGTGAAAGGTAAAAATCATTATACATTTACTACACATTCCTGATTACATGATCCTACCATAAACATTAATTGTCGCTTAATAATATATATTTTATGGTCAATTTTTCAGGATGGTAATTCCTGGGATTTGACTCCAATCACTTTGCCCACAGCAATGGGTGGTGTAGCATTGGCTCGGAGGAGTGAAAAGGAGGTTTTTATTTCTGGTGGAATATGTGACATGTCTTCATTTAAATATTGTGGAGGTAATATAATTTCCCGCATTCTGATCACTTCACTAGCTTGACTGGATTATTTTCAGACTCCTTCCTCTTCTCCGCGTCTCCCAGCACTGACCCTCCCTTCACTGCTGCTGCCGCACCCTTGCTCTCCTACCCAGATGGGATCAACACTGGGTATGCATGTGCGGTGTCCGCTTCAGATGGGCGGGTGTGGATGTTTGGCGGGCGCACGACCGGCAAAGCAACGGTGGAAGTGGACACGGGAAAAGGGACTGCAGTTAGATTGGATGGTATGAATATACTTAAGTATTTAATTATTGAGATACAATATATTTGTTGGTCAGGGCCTAATATTTTTAAGAGTCATGCATGTACTCGTAATTATATAGCAATACAAGATTAGGAATCAATGCATGCAAGCTCTGCTTCATAATCACTGCAAGAAAATTGAACCACTCATGGTATTATTGGCTTATTAGCCATGAAGATTATCAGAAGCATTCACTTCAGGGTTGCGAAATCCTGAAGGAACAGAAGTTTAATCATTGAGATCATCACTTCAGCTTCATCATTGTGCTATTATGCACAGGTAAGGTAGATCCCTACCGATGACAAAGATACAACAATTTCGATAGCAGACTAACTAAATTTGAGGGATAAAGTACCTTTGGAATTATTTGTAGCATATATTTTATTTGGTTCGTAACGCCATCTATGAACAATTTTGCTGAATATCTCTAGATATATAGAGGAGCAGTCTGCTCATACAAATCGACCAGCGGTCAAGTTAGATATGGCGGCATCAAACGGCTTCAAAATATTTATGATATGTATAATATATGGATTATTCTAGCGTTCCCTGGATAGGGATGTACTTGATTGGTGATAATTAATAGTAATAGGTCATTTTTATTAAGGACATTACAACTGTCCGGTAATATAAGACTAAACAGGGGATGCAAGGACGGGAACTATTATGCCGATGTAGATTATGACAAGATACTTACAAATAGGATTTTCTTATAAATTAATATGACAAATGAATACTTTTCAGACAGCCCTTCTTCTCTTGGTGATCCTGGTTGCGCCTGGCTTGGAAACACAGGCACCGTTTTAATCGTTTCAACAAACAAAGCCGTACTTAAGTTTGAAGCTGCTGGAGATCAAGTAAGCAGGAGTAATATTTCAGAAGCATACAATTTTCAATTTTGCAGAGAATACAGGTACTACAGAGAATTTCGAAAGGAAAGTTGTGCAAGCACGATGCATATGCGCGATGGCACGGTATGGTTCTATCTAGATTCAGGCTAACTAGGTTCTATCTAGTTGGGTAGTTCTAATTCTTTGAGTACATTTGACTTTGTGACTTGTACAAGTATTTTAATCTAACTCCAGACGTGGTCCTCCTTGCCTACCCAGTTCCCTGGCAGTGCTAGCTCGATCAACCTTGTATCATATGGGGAGGATGTGCTCGCTTTTGACGCAACTGAGAAGAAAATATACAAGTGAGGGGATTAAATACATTAATGAATGGTATTAAATAGTTAAAATACTTCTATTTATCATGTAAGGAATGCAAGAATCATAATTTGACTTTTCTAGTTCTAGTTAAACATATATATTTGAAAGCCAGATGAACCATAGTTTTCATTTTCAGATATGCTGCTGCTTCTGATTCCTTTTCCTCTACTCCAGTGGGAACATTGGATGCAAAAACCTTTACTTTCAACAATGTTCATTTAATCAGTTATAATGAATTTGATTGTGGAACATGAAAATATTGTATAATGACAGTTTAAATGATGGTAGTAATTTGAACGTATTACTGTATCTAAGAAGAAAGAGCGGTTGTCACTAATGCCGGTATAATGAGCGTAATTTTGTATACATCTTTCCGAAGCGCGCAGTTTCCTAATTCAAAGAAAGAAGAATAACGCTGAGTGTTTAAACATCATACCGGACCATTGCAAAAAAGAAAAGAACTCTAAAACCCTCAAAACACGGAGTAAAGGATGGCTTAAAAAGCCAGCCGCACAAATTACTAGTACAGAGGGTTTTACACGTTCCTTGTTGTTTACCATTCTAGGCATTAATTACTATATTAAACAACAATATGCAATAAGTACAAAGAATATAATGCCTTCTGTTTGCTTTTAATTATAATTTTATATACGATACATACAATCATTAATCCTGTTTCTTCTCATGAGACTTTTCACACGCAAATATGACCGTGTGTCCAGACGTTTACAAGACCAAAATTGCAAAACATAAAAATATTTAAATACTCGAGCTAAAATACGTTGCATTACTTTATTTGAAAAGAATTTTCATGGGTAAAATTAAAAATATTTTCTTACAGAAGACATTTATGAAACTGTAGAACAAATGCTTATACAAGGTACGGTATTGTTTAGAAATAATCAAAGAAAGTGTTAATTAATTAACGATTTTAAATCCAGCTCCGTAGAGACGTACATACATTCTTAAGATTTTCTTAACAGCATTGTCGCAAATGTTTTAGTCTAAATTCCAAATTTATTCACAAATTAAATAGCCACCCTGTAAAATTATTTGTCAGTCAAATACCCTGCAATCATATAAAGCATATAAAACAACACATTCGGAACGTTTACATTTCATCAGTAAACATTCTGACCTTGGAAAATGAAAATCACTATTATTTCAATGGTCCTCTTCTTGGTTTGTTGCATTGCCCATTGTAGCTCTGTAACAACTGTGCAATTTAGTAGAACCACTGTGGACCTTGCACAGTGGGTAGAAGGGGATACAGAAGTGGTAAGATAAAAAATGCATTTTGTACTATGCTTTACCCTCGGCTGATGTAATCCATGGTTTTACCCAAGGATTATATATATACCTTGGTTTTACCCAAAACACGGCCTTAAATTTGTTATATAAAATATAACAGATAAGGAGAAATGAAAGGAAGACTCGATCCACCGCTCGTTAAGTCTTCCGTTAGCAATGTTAACCTTTATATTACAGTGGCCTTTTCATGACAAAGACCTTAGAGCACAGACCTGTTTTTTTATATTTTCTAGTGATCCCTTATTGTATATTTTTGGGCACTACCTTTTGGTTCATTAACTGGACCACCGTGATAGGAATTTTTCATCATCATGCCGCTGGGGGGATTCAAACCTGCGACCTTCTGAGCGCAGGATCGAGCGACTTGCGACCACGGCTACCACGTCCCCCGCACAGACCTGTATTAGTAATCATAGACTGGCAGCGCCAACTGTTCTGGTG
>LR140538.1:0-16275 GCA_900659605.1 Tisbe holothuriae | reverse complement strand
AAGCCACGGTGGCAGGGCTTTCGGTGTCGTGGTGGCGCTCTTGACGGGCTGGCATGTGTAGTGGACTTCGACGTATTTGTGAGTGCCAGGGCAGGGATCGCCGAAGAGTGCGCCGTCGACAGGGATTTCACAACGGGGCTTTCCGTCGCATCTGTAAGAGAATGAGGATGTTAAATATGGCTTTCCGTTAATGTTTAATTTCCGCTGGCCGTTGTTGGCATTTATCTAATATTTTTGCTAAAAACTTGTTTTAGCAACCGAAAAATTACGACAAACATAGCTTCGCTGTAGGTCTAAAATTCGATAAAAGGGCGCTTCTACGGCATGATTTAGTGCTTTGACGATATTAGCAAGTCTTATCGTAAGTCCATTATCTATATTTTTGGACTGGAAGATTGAAACATTCTTGCCATTTTTGACGTTGTAACTGTTGCCAAAAGAGGTTTAAACCCGTTTTTATATCGTGAGAAATAATAATAACCTGGCTTCTGTTCAGAATGAATAAATATAGAAATGACTTTTTGGTTATTCACGTTTCTCTGATAAGATACGGGTTGAATAAAAAATCGGTATAAAATATTCATTTCTGGCGAGAGATCGATTTATGCCTTTTTACATATCCAAGCATAAGAAAAGAGAACATTCTTTGTCTTTGGACCTCAGCATTGATCTCTTATTTTAAGAATGAAAGTCATTGAATATTGGAAGCTGATCCAAATGATGGATAGAATTTTGCAAGGACACCGATATTGAATATTAGGTGCATTATTTTCAAGATCAATGGATGCAGGAATCGGATCAATTATGACAGGATGGAACAAAGTTTTGTTGCAGAAGAGTCTGTGATTGCAAATTGTGAAGGTTGTCCATAGGCATATAAAAGCTCTAGCAAGTTCTATGGAATGCGAATATAGAGCTCTATGGACTCCTAAGAGCCCGTAGTTTTGAGCGTAGTAAAACTTTTCCCTGTGATTACTTCTCCTTTCAATTGACCAAGAATGTTGGAAAAACTGTTAAAACAGAATTCCTGATTGATTCCAGAACTGTGTTTGAAAGAATGATGACAGCAGAAATTGAAAAAAACTAAGGAAAATGGATTAAACTGCTGACAATATCAGAAAAGTTCTTACAAAGGACCTCACAAGCTGGTCAGTTAATGGAAAATGTCAAAGCATCATGTAAACTATTCCTATGCATATTTTAACTGAATGAATGGAGTAGATCAAACTGTGTCAAAGATCTGAGTTTTTATAAATATTTTGCTATGCATCCCTTTTTATTTATTTTAGTGCACTACCTTTTCAGGTTCATTGCAATAGCACGCCACACATCTGCAATTTGTGTGGCAGCTTTTTGGAGAGTGATTGAAAAATCCCAAGTGCCGGGCCCAGGATTCAAACCCCGGACCCCTTGCATGGGAGTCTCACACGCTAACCATTCCGCCACAAGCTTTTGCTCAAGATCTGAGCTAATGACATAATGACATAATTACCTCTGGTTAATCACCCTCAGCGTCTTTGGCTGCATGCAATTAACGCTCCAGTCCGTGTTTCCGCCCTCATTACAGATTGAGATTGAGAATCGGCCAAAGTTGGCCCGGACGAGGTTGATGGTGGTCCCGGGGTCGCAGCTGATGTCCAGGGTGGTGCCCTCGCACCCGTACTTGGTGCGACGGTCAAGACTTCGACCTGAAACAGGAATAAAATTTATGTTAATTACGTTCATAAGACATCTTTTAATAACCTATGTAAGGTTATTTTTCATACTTTTCAATAACATTTTAGTGTTCCTATACTACTTAAATAAACTAATTGAGACAAATCTTTATAATTTTACTGTCACTGAACTCATTACTTAAGTCAAAATGTCATCTTACAACCAATTATTATGTTCTTCATGTTTATCTACCCTACATAATAACAATTAATAATAACCCTCTCTCCGCGCAGAATGACATAATTTACGAGCATAACAAAGGGGCTGTTTTATTCATTTTGCCATGCGCTGGAATGCTCATTATCTTACATATTTACCCAAAGGGTGTGGAAGCCCTTAAAACTGTTCCCAGCAATTATTATTTTACCCCCAGAGTGTGTCAATATAAGTTTTTAAGCAGCCCTCGTATAAATTAAACCCAACACGTGTGCTCAGGTCCATGATTAGCCATGCATTGGTATTCGCGATAACGTCCAAAGGCAACAGATGTAAAACTTTTGACTCGTATAGAGCTGAATGTCGTTGTACAGCAGGCTGTTGTAATTGGATGAACAGCAAGTGGTCCCTTTTTTCAACCCCTTTTCAATTGAATTTGGAATATCTTTGAATACATATCAGGGGCTGGGGATCTTTCAAATGCTCATTTCAAATTGAGGGTAGCACACGTTGCTCTCGGGAAATCGAATTTTCCGTTGCCCTCCATTTAAGGAAAGTTTTCGAGCTTTGAGATTGGATGTATTCTATTACATGAAACCTCCCTAGTCTGACATCGGCAACGTTGTAAAAAAAATAAGTTTCTCCTCCTTTGTTCTTTCTGAGCCTCAGGGGCGTTGCTCTCTTTTTATATACACGGGGCAAAAGGGTGTAAAAGCTAATGTCCAGAGGAGAAACGGGAGAGAGAGAGAAAGAGAGAGAGAGAGAGAGAGAGAGAGAGAGAGGATATAAAACAACAAATTGAAGCTCGCGTGATGACGACTGTAGAGCGCGTGCGATTAGAGATGGAAGATATGAACAGCCAGAAATGGGGTTTTATTACACGACTCGTAACATTAATAACTATAGTGTTGGAAGTCAGTATGTTCCAAAAGCACAAAAGTGGCCGTAATTATACCTCACCCCCTCTCTATTCTTCCCCTTGATCTTAGATGATATCCTTTTTCAAGGTTTTCCATATCCTTAAGAAATTGAAGACCAATAGATCAGAAGCTGCTGGAAAATACCTGAATCTTTAAAATGGGGGAAATTCTCTTTTAAGATGCTTATCAACACTACTTTTCTGGTAGTAAATGGACAATACATGTGACTAAAATGTCCAATGCATTATAGCAGTAAAGCAGTGAAGTAACTTTTGACGTTAGAACAGAAGACTCCTTAATTTCCGAGTCATTCATTTATTACGAAACTTTTCAAGGATTTTCAAATTGATCAATGAAAACGAGTGGAGCGAAAACAATATTGGAGTTGAAGAAAAGTGTCAAATTTGTCAGTAAGATTAATTAACACTTTTCCTTCAAGATTAGCCAAGGAGAAAAATGAATGAATGTTTAAGCTTCTTGTTGTGTAATTGATCAAAAAAGGGTTTGCTTGCAAATACTCTGGAATTCCATTGATTCCCTCAAATACTTGATGAAAGTCGGCACAAAACGCTTTGATTTCTCTTAATGACTATCTATTGATATCTTTTAGTTCCGCTCTCTCTATGAGGTCAAAAATGTAAAACATCCTATTTGAATAGACTGATGAAAGAGAGAAAATGATGAAAATACAGCTGCTACGGTGACAATATAAAGGAGTCAAAAGGGCAGCCGGTATGTCATCCAAAGGTAGATTTGGCAAAAAACATTAACATTAACCAGTTTTCGTTTAACGGACGGTTGAAAATGGGACTTCTAAATGATGACAGATTCTCTGAATCTCACCGCAAAGCTCAAAAATAGAAAATCATTATCAGAGATACGACGACGACAATCATACTAATGAGTCAAACTTTGCGGCTTATTTATAAATTTATAAACAACTGCTGTTCTAATATTCGTTGCCAACAGTTTAGCATTAAGATGTTATTCCATGTTTTTTGTCAACAACAAGCAACTTTTGTCGCCGCCACAAGCACCGCATGAGCTTAATATCCTGTACAATAAATAATAATACCATTGAAGTCTAACATCATTTAGCTTTTATAGCAGCTCGTTGGCACCCTCTTTAATGGTCCTTCCAGACATTCATCATTCAATCGTCGTTGTGGCGCGGTTTCGACCTTTTTGCCTCCTTTTGCCAAAAGACTCAAACACGTCCAAAGTCTAAAAAGTCAATGTTGTTAAACGTGGCGAAGATCGTTTATCGTTGAGCATACAAGAAAATCAAGGTTTCCTTTCAAAGCGTTAACAGCTCAATGTGTTCATGGAAAAAGGAGATTTATCAAGGTTAGCAAATGCAGTAAGTTGTTGCAAGACTCAAATTGTTGTTAAAACTCCGTAATTAACATGTTATCAGAGAGCTTTTCTTCACCACAGGTAGTTTTTCCATTATTCCGGATTAACACAATTCGAAAAGGGGATTAAAATGAAATTTCGTTCACACTGATTGAGATCACTGAAGACAATACCAATCGTGTTTGATCAAGAATGAAGATGAGGACAGAGGACAACAAAGGAAGGATGCTTTTCGTTTTTCATCCTCTGAAGGAAGAGAAGATATCCTATATAGATTGTTTTGTTTGAGGTGTTAGAGACGTTTTATAGGTTTGTAGTCTTTTAATTTCAAATAAAGCATGTTTTCTCTGAATGTATAAACAATGAACTGATATTATCAACCTTATATATTGCGGTTTTAGGTTAGGTTGAACAATCCAGACCCTCTAGTAATCTACAAAGATGTGAACAAGAGAGACTCACAAAAGAGAGAAAAATGATGTCCCTCTATTTTTTCCAGGGCTCACCTCTCAGCAGGAGACCTCCGTTGTTCAAAAACCCAGTCTCTGGTGTTTTTGGCGGTCAAAAATTGGTTTGGAAATTTGCATTTTTTGTTTCTTTTGGAGAATAATAAATAGAGTCCTTCAATTCCTTTTCAATTAAGCAAGGTTGACTTTTGCAGGAATAATAATAACACAAACAGGCACCATGTTGATTTTAGAGAAGAAAACAAGTCAAGTTCTTTGGAGGTAGTTTTAGCTACTTTATGCATACTTTTGACCCCCAAATTACAGCTCGCACACACTTCTAGAGGAATGTTACTGAAAATAGGTGCAATTATGGCATTCTCTGTGGCCCAATGTGGCCACAAAAGTAGCCTCGAAATATCACACTGGTTCTAAAAAAAACCTTTGTAATAACAACACTGCACATCGGGCTGTTTATTGCAGCCCCCAAAAGTAGCATTTATTTTGTCCATTCTCTGTATAGCAGTTGCAGAGCGAAACTTCCACTTTAATGACTTTTTCTGCCTTGAAACTGGAAGGAATCCCCAGCAGAAGTAAGGTTAATTAAAAGTAAGTCGAGGCAATAATGACCACTTTGGGGTGTCATTTGTTTCACAAGGCAGCTGCTACACACAATGTAATAGCCGAACAACATGCATTCACAAGGCTAATGTTATAATTATCTCGAAACATCTTCAAAAAGTCAGTATTAACCGTTTTTGAACATTCATTATTCATGTATCTTAACTGTGCGTGGATAATTTGCAGCACACTAGATCTCCGTTAGAGATATTTTGGTGAAACCGAACCCCAAGATGGATCGAAGAGGGCAACGTTACGGAAACCCCGCAATCACGTAATATTCGATGATGATCTGATCAGACGGGCGTTCGGTTTCAAGACGGTTGGAAGAAGAAAGATTGGGTTTTCTGGAGAGATAGTCTCTTGGAAAATGAGATAGTGAGTCTGAACTTTAGCAACCGTCTCTCTATGGCTAAGATATGTGCTAGTAAACAGTTACTACTGAAGCAAATTATTCCCTAGGTTATAATATCGAGCGTAGTCTGCATACATATCTGGCCCTACTGACTAGCTGTATTGGTTGTCCAGTGCCAAGATATTTGACTAATACGTATATACGTAAACTGAGGTACTGTAACCAATGAGAACTGTAATCTCTTTGTTTTGCGCCACCTTTACCGCTAGATGGTGCTGTAGGTTGTGAGATCCTAGTAATAAAAGCCATTTATTGGATCTCATTACCTGCAGCGCCATCTACTGGTTAAGGTGCCGCAAAACAAAGAGATTACCTTTCCCATTGGTACTACGATGTTCACTTAAACATCATTTAAAGCTGCCTCCCAAAACCCCTTCATTTTTTTCCAAGAACTTGTTAAAACCTCTCCCCGCACGATCCTTTCTTCACATATTTGGTCAAATCATCATCAACATTGCAATCTTAACAACATGAAGAATGCCGGGATATCAAGAAACTGCCTCAAAAATGTAATGAAACAGGAATCTTCATTTTTATCTCCAGCAGGGAGCCCCACATTTCAACAGTTCAATGGATGAGAAGTTATTGGATATTGAACGTTCTACATCAATGGATTTGACTTGTAAACCTTTCAACAGCTGAAATCGTCTTCTATTAAATTTGACAGCAGGGAATCGAAAAACACCACCAGAAAGGAATGCATAATTACAACATTTTTTGCCACTAAGAAAGTGTGCTATTGTGTTGCTCCAACTTTTGATTAAAATGTATTTAAACATGCTGATTCATGATTAATAATAACTTTTTATACACCTGGAATGTGCTTAAAAAGAAGGCTTCCTTATGCATGAAATGCCCTGCGGTTACAAATGGACAAAAGGGTCGTCTCGGGTAAAATGGCATTTACAAGTTTAGGGTTAATTATCATACTTTGGCCTCAGTCTGGGGAATTAATATTCAAAGGATTTGGTGTTGAATGTCGCCTTAGAGAAGGAATGCTGTCTGAATAGGGATGCCATTTAGTCCCATTTCAGAGCTAATATTGCCCATTTTAGCTCTATAATTTGGCTTCATTTTGTGAAAAAAGTGGTAACCCTGTGTCTGACTCAAAATGAGGTGTTTTTCAAGGATAAAATGGGGTTATTTTGTGACACAAAAGACTTTTGTGCGTCATATGGGGAGGAATTTGTTAACAAAAAGCGTGCTAACATGTTAATAATAATAACAACACACAAGGCTTTTTGTAGTATCATAATAAATTGTGAAAAAGATTGTGGCAAAAAGTGGACTAAATATGGTGTTATATTGTGTCGAAAACATGTTTCTGCAAAAATAATCACAAAAAGCATCGATCTTTGGCCCAGTTTTCATTAAGAGCAGTATTTTCCAATGCCCATAATGTACCCTTTTTTGCCCGATACATACTCCACTATTTATGTCTACACAGAGAGTGCGTAAAAAGGCATTAATCAGAAAGTATCCAAACATCCAAAGCCTTGTAACGCTACATTATACATAACATAACCTTAGCATGACTTGCATTGGATCGTTTAGTGCGAGAGAAAAGTTATGACTGCAAAAAAGACACGCTAAGGTGAGACAGAGTCTCTCTCAAAAGCCATAAAAAGCATCTTTTAAGACTATTATTGAACAGTTTTTCCGTGCATGGCTGAGAAATGTTTTTCTACACGTGCTATTTTTACCTTTAGAAGGGGGCGATAATATGCCATATAATGTTTACAAGGGGGGAGGAGCACTGATTTTTGCAATAGACTTTTATGGCATGTGTAATAAACACTACCAGTGATATTTTTAGCCAAAACCTGCTCTTGGAACTCTGTTTAATGCTTTGTTAAACGCTGTTTTCGTCCCCCTAGTTTCCTAAAACTTTTTTGCTTTGTTTTTCAATGGAAAAATGACAAAACCGCGATCTTCCTCATAATTAGTCTGAAAAAGAGACACAATGTGTTTTTCACTCAACTGGCTTCATAGGAAAAACGATGCAGAATGATATTGTCGCTGTTTTAATTGCACATAATGATTTCCTGCGATTTTAAAACAGACTTAGCATATGTTTGTCAGGAAACGCAGTCGAGTCATAAATTGTCAGTTTACATTGGCAGGCTTTTAAAAAATAACCGAAGCGATTTGTTTACGTTACACAGATTGAGCATAAAAATCTCTGGGGGGAATATTTCGGATCATATGGAGCGGCAACAACTCTATAAAACACGTTTTAAACAAACAGAATGATATCAGTCCACACCTCTTAGAAGTCTCAAGTGGGTGGGCTTGTGAACGTTATAAAGACGCTTTATTGCCTTCAATGTGCGTTCAATGTTCATAAGAACGCCTTTTGAATGTTAAAAGTTCTTTTTCGTCGAATTTAAGAAAATTGCTTTTGGAATGTTATCACTGAAAATACACATAAAGTTTGAACAGTTGCAGCTGCATTGCCTATCATTTTATTCAAGAAGGGAGAGAGAGCTTTATTGTCATGAAGGAATGTGGCAAAATGTGCATAAAAGAAGTGCCGTAAGAAGAATGCATTCCATAAAACGATTATCGAACATTATCAGAGCTGTTTACGATATTCTTAAAAGGACGACATAAGTGCATTTTATACCCTCCTCTGTTAATGCCATAAAAGCAATTATGAGGCTGTTTATACTCACAAGACAGCTTTAAGGAAATTAACACTTCATTAAGTGAAGCAAAATGCATACAGTTTTAAGACTGCAATAAATACATGTCAATGGCTGCCTTGTACATGTCTGTCGTCTGTAATTGCCCTCATAAATAATATAATGGGACAAGAAAGAGACGGAATTTAACCGTTTTTTCAGCATGTACAAAAGACAGGGGTGTACATTTGGGATGTCCAAAGTCGTCGGTTTAAATAGATCGATCTGCTATTAGCTTCTTGAGCTATGGGGAGCTGAAATTCAAGACTTTTCAGTCAAAGTCAAAAAGAAAGGAAATCACATTGTTCAATCTTTTCGGGTGTCGAGTTGCTCTGATCTAAGGTATGCATGTTTTTGTCGCTGCTGCCTGCTAAAGACAATGTTTGAACAATCTTTTACAAGGATAGATTAGCCAACTTGAAATTCTCCCGGCAATTAAAACGGAAACTGTGTCATATTAAAGCTTGAAATTGACCCATTTCTTGCATTCCTCCCTTGGGAGCATTTTAAAGAACTTCCCTTTAACTGGATGATTCAACACATAAATAATAGCAGGAAATGTCTTCTAGGTTACACAGAGATCCATAGAGAACTCTTTCCTTATGAGTGACACATCAGTTTTAAACATCTGCCTCGTTAGAAAAGAAAGATTGTCACCGCGACGTCGTCGTCGTCTTGTGTGCTGTGTTGTTGTACTTGCCGAAAAAGGGTTGCAAAGGGTTTTATAGTTAGCGATGTGAAACATAATGGTTAATAATTAGAGATATAATCAAAGTTTAACTTAATACTTAGAGATGTTACTATGCATCTCTAACTGTATAAACCCCTCTAAAGCTCTCCTAAACTAGCACATATTATACGACTTATATCTACACAGCAGCAGATTCTCCTTGTGTATATATTTTTAAGCGCTCTTTTTGTGTAGGCGAAACGAAGCATGTAAGAGCCGCCGCCGCCGATTTTAAGCCCCCTTTTTGCATCAGTTTCTAAAAACAGGAAGGGTTACAAAGATGGGATCTGTACGTGTGTTATTATTATGATTAAAATGACTGTCGTAAATGAGACCTAATTTATGACAATCTTGATGAAAATGTTGTAATTATATACAACGGGATTTGTCAACTCAACTTTTGATGTGTATATTTATACACATGCAAGTTATGTAAAATATATAGTTGCAGCTTTTATGTAGTTAGTCACTGCCAAATATACATATGATTGCCATTAAAGTGTCTCCATCTCCCACCCACTCATGAAACCCGATCCAATGTTCATCATTAAGCATTATTATGTTTCACCATGGGCGGTAAATGGAATATAAAGCAACAACAGTTGACATTTTATGTTCCCACACTCATTAAAAAGTTTAAAACATTTGTTGTCAACTCGGCGGGTTGATGTCATAAATCCCGGGGCTGCTGACCGCACGCTTGAAGGAAATGGAGTTATTTAAATATGAGTGTGCTCCATTTAAGGGTTGCAATATGGACCCGACTAAACTTTACTTTACAGATATTAATGTACATTTTAATGGAAATTTAGCTATCTTTAGACCACTGTGCATAAAACCTACATTGTGTATGTCTATTGTGTCTTAACTTCTGCAGTATTTGCATAAGTTTAGTCGGGTATGTGAAACTGTTGAACTGGAAACAAATTCTACTCCTCGTCTGTTCCATTATTATCAGCTTCTGCTTCCAAAAGCTCTTTAAATTTTTGCTCCATCGTTTCCCAGAAGTGTCACTCCACATTGCGAAATCGGTACATCAAAAGGAAAATATGCAACATAAAAATGTGAACCTTATTTCGGCAACTCTTTTGTAGACTCTTAATAGAAAATTGCTACTTGAAACATGTTCTGGACGCAAAACGTTTTAACTTTATTGCACCCGGTTATCCATTGGACATCTAAGTAGAGAGAGACTGAGTCTTAGCAGTAAATCTCAATTTTCAATGCATGTTAAGATTGGGAAAAGTGAAGCCCTTCTTTACTACTACTACCGGGGAGAATTACAAGCCCACCTTGAGCAAGTCTTAACAGCTATTTTTAACCCACCGACTGAGGAGAATTCGTCGCAGGGAAATTAAACATTTACAAGCGCCAAGAAAAGTGGAAATTTGGGGGTAATTTGTAGCAGCATTCTTGAAGAATCCAAGGCCAAAAAGCAAGGTGTCGAAAGTTGGGTCTAAATTGCGATCGTTATTTCGTGCTCGTAGGACGATTTTCCATCGAAGCAGAAACTGCATCTAATCACAAATAACACGCCTGAGAAACTAACGGACATTAAAATATGTGAAGGCGAATCTTTTGGGCATGATTTGACCTCGCATCTGCCACGTTAATATTCATCTATTTGCGCAAACACGTCTTCTGCGAGTAACATATTGGACAATTTGTAGTACAAATAATGTCCGTTTTCTCCGATATATCTAACATTTAGTGCAGCTGGTACATGACTCTCCTCTCTTTATCGCCGCTGGCAAATTGCGAGCTATATGTTTGACCAAACACAACAGCCAATGTTTGAGCTTCTCATTTCTGCCAAAAACGTAGCTTTTCTATCATAAGACATTACCTGAATATAAGCGTAGATCTGGGTCAAGTATCTCATCTTATCTATCGCCATGAATGTGATACGCTTCCCGTTGCCAACGTAATATTACTCAACTTTCTAAATGACAAACATTCAATGCAAATGCTAATAAGAACAAATGCATCAAAAGGATTAATAGCAGAACTCATTACTCATAACTACAAAGGGTGAAAGACACTTTATAAGGCTTCTGTCCAATGCTAGAATATACCCTACTTTAAGAGTATTGCCCCATTCTGCTCTGGCTCTATTTAGTGCTCCCTCCTCCTCCGTTCTTGTCTTAATGACTTTTGAGCAGAGCAGGCTCAGCAAAAAAGGGGGAGGACAAAAATATGTGTCTAAGAAAGAACATTTACACTTGGTCGAGCAGAATAACCCATTTTATCATACAGTACAGTCTGCCCTCCCGTCTTTAGATATGGTAAACAATCGTTATTAAATGATTTATATTTGTCACCGCCGTGCGTTACTGTCTGATCTGGGTATTACGCCGGCTAGACCCATTTTCTTCTATCTCTCATAATCGCCTTGAAGATAAGAGACACAGAGAACGAGACAAAGACATATTATATTAAAAGATCTTCTTTGGGACACCATCAAGGAAATGTGTGCTGCACAGAAAGTTAGAAGCTAACACTCTGTAATAAAAGCTCGGAGAACTGGTTCATGTACACACAACAAGCCTTGGCAGTCCAAGGAATTTACAGCATTTGCTAAGCTCAGCCTTTCCTCTTGATGAATCTTTTGCTCAAGTGATTCACAACAAGACTTTTCAGGCTGAAAACTCACTTAGGAGTCTACTCAGCTTTTATTAAAGAACGTTAGTTAGAGAGAACTACAACTGTCTCAAAAAGTTATACACGTTGTCTACCGCAGTAGAAGATGATATCCTCAGGGTTCCATTTCGCATACCTGCAAAAACAATGAATAAAATAGTCGGTAAAACTAGCAATTGTTACATCTGTCAATCTTGTTCTAACTGTCCACGGGCGGAATCGATTTCCATAATGGCTTCTTCTCCACAGACTGGTCAGTCACACAATTTCAATATCTCCATTTAGGACCAACAAAAATACTCTAATATCGCTTCGGGAGCTTTTTAACATGTCCAAAGACATTTGTAACCCTGTTCAATGCACATTTAAGACAGTTTTTAGCCATTGGACGGTTGAATAGAGTGTGCCAGACAGCTTTCGTCTTTACGACGACAAATATGCATTGGATTTTTGTTTCCCGTCCCAAACGAAATAATAACATCCACGCCCCTTTTTCTTTCTGGCTATGTCGTTATTTGACCATGTAAAATGCTAAAAGGATGGCGACATTATATAACACTAGAGAGGTTTTGTAATGGCGTTATATCCCGTATATAACGTCTCTAAAGAAAGAGTTTTCTGTCCCCAGACGGTGTGTCGAATCGAAACCTTTTAAGACCACACATATCGGGGCGCCGATGAAACAAAAGGGGAGAGAGAGGAGAGATGGAGAGAGAGAGAGAGAGAGAGAGAGAGAGATTCTGGCATCATCTGAAAGCAGAATCTATACACATGGATAATGATCTATCTGTGGTAATGTTCACACTATACATGCTTCTAATTCGTGCCTCTAGCTAGGATATGCTACTTGAACTTATATTGACATAAAATGTTATTTTTACCCTCCTTTTGACATTCTTGCAAGGTTTATTTTATATTTTAGTTTGAATGTCACCGCGATATTTTTAAACCCCTGAGGATGTTTAGATTTGGGGCGTGACGAAAAATTTGTAGCTATGGAGTTGCAGCTGTCATTCAAACGAAGCTTTACTCGTATTATATGGGGATATAAATGCAATTTTGGAAGGTCAATGAAGCAGTTTGAACTCTGAAATAGTCTTATTTTACACAGTTAACACTGACTATTTGCACCATATTGTTTTAATGTTCCAAAACCGTGGAGAATCTATGAATGAAAATGCGACATTTTAGTCACGGAAAATAAACACCGTATGTGCAAAAACTGTCATTCTTAGGGTCATAACAAAACACCCAAAATACCAATCAATACAATGTGTTGTGTCCCCACGGAAAACAATTTGCTGTGGTTGTGCAAAAATCGCACAAAGGATCGGATCGATATTATGTTTCCGACAGCAATCGCAAAATCAATCTTAATCACAGGAGATCAAATTTATTCTCCAGCGTGAGAATTATTTGGGTTAAAAGAGTTCGTATTACAATCTTGTAATATCGTTAGAAAATGTCTAAAGTGTCATGTTAAGATTATTTTTAGACCTCATTTTCAAGGGTCACCGCTTTTTGCCTCAATCTGAAATATGAACAAGTTTTTTTTCAGACATGTGTAGAACATTGCAAGATAATTTAGCACATATGTGTGGCAAACAAAAACCCTTTGAGTGACCTCAAATTGTTTCCCCGAAATGACAAATTGACAAAAAGTGAAATTGGGCGAGCGTGTCATTTGTAAATTTGACATGTCCTAATAATAGAAAATATCACAAGTATATTTTCAAAAAAAACGAGCTTCATATTATCATAAAATCAATGTTCGCAGAAAATGCTTCTTCTCCGGCGGAAGAGTAAATGGCCCAGAAAGTAATTGACGGTATAAATAATCTTATATTTCTGAATGGAAAGCTTTATTGGTATGTACACATATTTCTCTGACTCATCTCTCTAAAACAGTCCTGTATTTAATAAAGATATTTCATATTTTCACTCCATTCCAAAAGAGGAAGCAAGTGATTCACACTAAAGTGCAAATTGCAGGGATAAACAAGGCAAAAATCCAACTGCTAACTGTGCAAAATATGCTAACTAAACTCTCACGGAGTTCTCTAGCTTTGGAGCTGTTTTCACAAAACAGCCTTTGTTTAAAAAATTGAAACGGAATTGTCACTTGGACGAGAGAGACAAAAAAGCTCAGATTACATAGAATGCAAAAAAGAGTGTTTCAAACAAATTCTCCAATTCATTCCTTTGTTGTCTGTGTTTGGAGGTAACAAGTAACAACACACCTTGGATAAATATGAATTATGACCTATAATATGTCCTTATGTTAGACAAAGAACTATTAGCCTCATTTCTTTAGTATGCCTGTTGCCCTATAATAAGTTAACGGTGTTTGTAAAGTATAGTTTGATATATCCCGCAGAGGTGCAAATTTGAAAATAAAACAACTCTCACTGTGCTCCTAAAAAGCTCCCTGTCAAAATCAACATCTTTATTTCAGCCTCTTTTTACACCCCTCCCATACGTATAAACAAAGCCAAACAGAGCATGGAGCAGGCAAATTGCCACATATCAAAACAAGAAAATGTGCAGAAAATAGGACATTCACAGTCACATTTTATGCGCAATACACACACACCCTTTGAAAAGGTGTTATTACTACTGATTTAAAGATGTTATTCCGCCACTGGAGGAGCTTCAACATCCCAAGGTGAAGCATTTCCATTGAAAACAGCTTGCACCTCTTAGGATTTGGGTGTTACAGTGAGAAACATCCAAAGAAAACAGAATAGTTTCACCACCTTGCCAGCTCAAATTCCATCTTTTTTGCATTTCCGTTCAGGAACACAAATACACAAAAGAGCTTGGGGGTGAAAAGAGGCAAAAATCGACACCCACCCTTCTCAGTCAAAACACAATAAGGCACATCAACACAGTGGTCTAACCTCGGATTTAAATATTGTAATCTGTAATGATTACATGTTTCTCTGAATTTTAAATAACAGTCAAAATCAACAAGCCCGGATTTTAATTCTTTCCCATGACCAATGCAATGAAACCACTGTGCACAGTCAAAAATCCGTCAAGTCATGCCGGAAAAAGCTCAGAGCCGCAAATGCTAAACCCACGCTGGAAAAGGTTAAAAACTCTCCACACTGTGAAAACACTTTTAAGTCCAACAGAGCCACTTTTCATCCTATGGGTCATTCCTAGAAAACAACAGTTCATTCCTCCTATGATGATAAAATATTTCTCCTTTGAATGACATGACAAGAGACAAAGCCATTTTCTGCCTGTCTAACCTTTTGCCATAAAGGAACATGGGATAAAAAGTTCTTATTTCTACACAGTTAGATGTCCATGTATGGTTATGTGGGCAGAAAACAACACCTTAACCCAGGCCTGAAAACTCATCAAAGTGGAGGGATCTTCTTTCTGCCTAAGACAAAAGAGTTTTTGTGGCTTGTGGCACATTCCTTGTGTTTCTTTCTTATATTAAATCTGTGGAAAAATGGTCCAGAAGCAGGGCTTTGGATGCCAAGAAGCTATTGTCTTAAAGTGTCTGTCTTGGTCTGCTACAAATGAATATAAAGACACAGCAAAAGTTGTTCATAAAGTGAGAAGAATTGTCTTCCTGCCAAAGCTAGAACATCACTTTTACAGCCTTCAAGGTAGGATTTCTCTTTATTTGCATAGTAGAATTCCTTCTTGACTGACACTCTACAAAATGAGATAAAAATGGCTTTTCTTCTTCCTATTTTTCAATTTGCCTTCTTCTTGTTGATCCTTTTATATTAAAAGAACAAAAGATGCTTTTTGTTCAGATCTAAGGGCAAAAAATGCCCGGATCAAATGTTACTCTGTATAAATCTGGTTTGTAAGCCTTTGGACGTGTGTAGAGCCTGCCAGGTGGTTAGCTGAGCGTGAAATGTGAAAACTATGTCGACTTGTTTTTTGCATATTAAAGTCCAAGGCAAGAAAAGGGGTTTAAATATACATAAATCTTTCTGCTGCAGTGGTATTAAAGGTTCTCTATATGCATCTCCGGGTAATAATAATGTATGCAAATTTTACTGCTGGAGCAATAAAGCAAATATTGTACCGAGGGAAAAATATCTTTAATACGAGCAGAAACCAGGAAATTAAATCAATGTTTGCGGTTTCAGATTCACTCTATTTTTATTGCGGTCTAACAATTACTTAGGTTGTAAAATATACACCGTATGAAAGACAAACACTGCGTTTTCACTTTTTTCCAGGCAATTTGGGCGAGGCAGCTCTAAACTCCTCATCTTTTTACGCTTGCCTATTTTTACTCTTATAAACGGGCTGCTGCTGAAGAAAATAAGCACATGTTTATTACTCCGACATTTCTATTCATACGGAAAATCCTTTAAAATCTGCATTATCATGACCATATACGAGGGTTGGGTTTTCTCCCTTCAAGCCAAATAGGCAAATAGAGAAAGAGAAAGAGAGATGCCCGCCTTGGAAAAAAGAACCTTTTCGTGAATATTTACGTGTCTTGTACAACGACTCGCAAATATGATTTAAAGCCTAGAGAGTAAGAGAGAGAGAGAGAGAGAGAGAGAGAACGGCACATCTTGAAAAATATTTTCGAGAGTTATAGTCGCAT
>LR140537.1:0-16319 GCA_900659605.1 Tisbe holothuriae | reverse complement strand
AGAGAGAGAGACAGAGAGAGAGAGAGAGAGAAAGAAAGAGACTCGAGAGAGAGAGAAGAGGGAAATAAAAAGCAGAAGTAGGACTTGCATTTGTGTTTGCAACGTATGTCTGGGGTCTAGAGACGTTTTATGGCAACATGTCTGGCGGGAATAAAAGTTTAGGAGGTTTGAAAAGGTACAAATGTTGCCTTGATAAACCTTCGAGTTTTTATTTACACTCATCTAATTGATTATAAATTATTGGTTATGTCTTAAAAGTAATAATATACCAACATATTGTTACAATTTCATTAAAATGACATCTAATATATTGGAGGAAGTTATGCAATGCCTGATTAAGTACAGGAATTGCCTTGATATACCTTCGAGTTTTATTAACACTCCTCTAACTGAGTATAAATCATTGGTTATGTCTTAAAAGTAATATGCAAAAATATTACTACAATTTCATTAAAATGACATATAACATGTATATTACAGGAAGTTAAGCAATGCATTATTAAGTACAAACATTGCCTTGATATACCTTTGAGTTTTATTTACACTCCTCTAACTGATTAGAAATCATTGATTATGTCTTATAAAAGTAATATACAAACATATTATTACAATTTCATTAAACTGACATTTAATATATTGGAGGAAGTTATGCAATGCATAGTAAAGTAAATATGAATGCACTTATGAAACAATAGTTCTCCTTGAAAGTTAATACCTGCCATATTTCAACAAGTGATGCAAAAAAGAACAGGTGAAATTCTCTTCTAAGGGGAAATAATAATCGTAAAATTCCGTAAAAAGGCCGAAAAAGATGCATTTTTATCCCTTTCGAGGAAAGTTAAAGGAGGAAGAGAAAGAGATAAATCCCAACTAAAGGTTGGCAACTCATTTTAGTAAATTAATAACTTTACTTGAGTCTATGACATGTTTAAGTATAATGTAATTAGGTAAATCCGTAATTATGACATATATCCTTCTAATTTTTACAGAAATTAATTATAGCTTATACCAGACCATCATGAAACACTTAAACTTAAAATATTGTAAAATAATTAATTTAATTATTGTTCCTAATTTCCTATTGTTACATTTTTGTCGGACAGCTTCTTATTACATTGCATTTCTCTGTGTCGTTTCTTTAGCTCTTAGCTCGAGGGTTGAAAATACTCTAAAAAGAGCTGCAAATAATATCGCTGCTGCAATTCTTTCGCTTTCTTCTGAGTTTTGTGCAAAAATAGGGGACACAAGATGTTTTCAAAGATTTCTTTGCGCCATTTAATCATAAGTAATATTTGAAAAGTTTTAATACAAATATAATCATTTCTTTAAAAGGCACTAAAAGCATTATAATTAATGGACTAGTTATTTTTCATCACATAGGTTCCTATTTAAATAAAAAGACTTAAAAACAGTAAAACTTATAAGTTAATTATTTAGTAATAAATAGCAGTGACAAATTCATTTATAGTTGTTGTTGATAAAATTGTCAATATTCAAATAGAGTACTAATTGATAGCTCTTTTGCTTTTGTTATTTTCTTTTTGTCCGTTGTACCTTCTGTATCTCAGACATTGTGATAATAAAGAGTGCACAAAACGCAGACATGTAACTGCAAATAATGAGAATCTCAAAATACAGTGCAAAGTTGCTGACTGAGTATAATCTTATTACAATAATAATATTTGATAACTGTAATTATTTGATAGTTTCAGTGGTCTATGATTATACATATTATATTATAAAGTTGTCAAGTTAATTTTTTTTATTTTGTCCTTCTACGAGTAGTAAAATGCATAGTGCCACACTACAATTATTAAACCATAATTTATATAACATATACCACCGTGAGTTTTATTAAACCCAGTAGCCCTGTATTCCGACCCAGTCATGGCCAAAAACTGCAGCAGCCTTGGCTTATTTTTTATTCCTCCGTTTTAAAGACACAAACGTATGCTCCCCAGCCAGGGGTTGCAACGTCGCCAAAGGACCGCTCCCTAGGAGAGACGGCGCGTCGGCGGGGGCGAAGGCACAGTGGGCCTGAAATATTGGCGAGTGTCCTTATGTGACCACTGTGCATGAAAGTTTGTGACATTATCGACATTTTAGTGCCTATTTATAAATTTTATAACGGTGCAATGAGTAACAAACGTCTATTTACACTGAGAGATAGCTTTGTCCAGTGCGTTCATAATATGAATATACATATTAAGATGCATTTATGAGCTTATTACTCATCGTGCAACAACTGATTATAATTCCCATTTCCTCTTCTTCTCGCTATTTTGCACTTGTTCCGACGCACTTTTTGCAGTCAATGCAACTTTTTTTGTTTCATTTTATGCACAACGACTCCTTTTTTATGATCAATTCGCGCCATTGGCTCTCGTCAAAGAGAGACAGCCAATGCATTTATAAGGGGGACAAGAAACAAAACAAGTGCATCATGTGTCCATCAAGCTAAATAGTGGCATTTAAGACAGTTTCAAGCATATGATCGTGACTGTAGATTCGTCAAATATAAATAATAAATATCAATTATACGATGATTATACCGTATATAATTCCTTAAACAGTACCTGAGTACAAATAATTACAAAAATCAACTATGAACTTAACAGAAATATCGGATACACGACTAAGATAAAATAACTGCACTTATGTTCAAATACCAAAAGTGTACTTTTATGACCTTTTCTAATCCTGCCTTAAACTGCCAAATCTCCAGTGCATTCAGCCTATTGCTAGGATAACTCAGTCTGTACTTTAATTTTCTAAATGAGCTAGCGTTCTATTTAAACATTTAATATAGCTATACTTCCCGACTTATTGTAGTTTTAAACCCTCAAAAGTGTACTTTATAGGTCTATATATATCATATTCGCATATTGTCTCTCATGCCTCCCGCCAGTCTGCTTGCTGTAGCTCCCTCGGCGTGTGCCTATATAGTCTGCAGTCTGCGGCGTCGGCGAGAGTGCAATTTTTTGCAGTCTCACTCAGCAGTAGAACGAGACGTCTGGGGATGAATGCGCTGTGAATGTGAACGCTAGGTAGACAGGGTCATATTCAAGCTTTTGGAACTAACATTTATTATACAATAATTACAATTACATTTGTTTAGAAAGTCAAGAATTACGTAATTCTAGGAAATGCAATAACATAGAATTGCATCTGAATTACCTCTAGAATTACATTTTCCATGAAATTTCAAGAATTACTTTTGTAATTCTTCCCAAATGCTTGGTCATATTAGTAGTTTACTATAATGGGGTATAAAAATGCATAGTTATTAGTTGTGTTAAGTGTTAGTACGTTAAAGTTGTAGTTAATGGGTTATATAAAGGTAGAATTTTTTTTACAGATGAAGTGTTTACAGTTACAGCTTAAAATAATATTTAGAGAAACTGCTCCTACTTGAAATAGTAAGTAACGGCAGATTAATGCATTGTTAGCAAATAATTGCATATTGAACAAAAATTCACAATTGCCGGCTTGTCTCTATAATGTTCATACACAAATTGCACAAAAGAGCAAAATAATAAATTCTGCCGAATTGTGCAGCCATCAGAAGCAAGCTGCTATATAATACAGGAAACTCAAGTATGCAGAATACCAAACATTAACATAATAATAGTTATACAAAATACTGCATCAAGAAGCTTATAAATACCCTTTTAAAAGGACCCTAGACGTCTACGAAATGCAAGTTCCTTTCTTCCTGCTCTTTATTTCGTCAAGGGAGGCCTAAGTCTGGGAAATAATATTTCTCGCCGGACGTTGGTGCATTTTGCAAGGAGGATGTCTAGCCGGAGATAAGATTTATTCGCTATTTTTGTGCATTTGAGATGATTTATACTGCGTTATTATAGTGAAAATGTGTTTTGGAGAAGACATTATGATTGTCCCCTATTAGGTCAATTATCGGGGAGTAGAAGGGGAAATTTTAACATTTTTAATGTTTTAAATAATTTAATAATATATAAAATATGCTCCAAAACTTTAGACGCTCGAAAAAATGCGATTACAAATACACAAAAAGTATGGGGTAAAGTATGAAATCGTTTGAATATTAACAATAAATTCAATAAACTATTTAAAATTACTGGAGTTATCGAAAATAAACTCACGGTCTACTGGGTTGAGGGTCACTCAAATGACAATCAGTCTAATGTACAACATGAAATAGTTAAAATAGTTACTACTTTGCATTAATATTGCATTAATATTTTCATATTTTTTTTCAGTCAAGCGGTTCCGCCACTTCCCGGCCAACCTCCAGCGGAACTCTCGCGAGCGGCGAAATCACGCAACCTCCCATAAAACGACCCAAGTTGGAGGGAGGGGCCGCTGCGGCGATCGGGACCGTGGGAGACGTCGCATTTAGGTGAGAAGGCTGATAGACTGACTCATGTAACTAATGATTACTTCATCTACTATGCTATACTGCTTATAATTAAGTTGCAAAATTAATGTACTTTATAAGAAAAACAATGAAATATGAATTAATATTTGAAATTATGTGGACACTTTAGTACATTTTCTTTACCAGCCTATGCAGTGCAAAATATAAATCTGGTACTGCATATAGAAATCCCCAAAGTAACTGTTCATCAAATGGTGCTCTCTGCATTAGTCGAATGTAAACAAAAAATTCCATATATAGTTAAATGAGCGTTAATTAAATAGTATATCTAACATATGTATTTGTTTTCACCAGACCTTGGCGTCCCGGCCGTGGCACTGAGGATGGAAACATGTTGAGCCTGATTCGTAACGGGGCTGAGGAAGAAGATGACGAAGAGGAGAGACGGAGACACGCGGCGGCGGTCAGCAGGAAGGTTAAGTTAGGTAAGAATTCTATATTTATTCCTCAATTATATGAAGACTCAGTCGGGGGAAAGCTTCTTAAGCGTGTCCTTAGTTTCATTCTAGAAACTAATGATAATGCATTAAATAATTAGAGTCATTGGATTAAAACAATAGAATCCAAGAATAAGCAATATATAAAATGCACATATAACTAACATTTGTTTCCCTATTCCAGATCTGGACTCCTCCAGTGGCGGCCCAACCAGCTCCACCTTTGTCACTGAGGTCAAGTCCACCCTGGCAGAGGAGTCCAACCTGACGGAGGGAGACAAGGACTCAGTCTTCAGCACATTGGAGAGACTCTCAGATCGGCTGAGGGATGCAGAGTCAAGCAGGCAGTTTGCAGTCTCGCAATTGCAGCAGTTGAAGAGGAACTATGAGGTAAAAGAGGAATTAATACTATTAGCTTAAGAGGAGTCCAACCTGACGGAGGGAGACAAGGACTCAGTCTTCAGCACATTGGAGAGACTCTCAGATTGGCTGAGGGATGCAGAGTCAAGCAGGCAGTTTGCTGTCTCGCAATTGCAGCAGTTGAAGAGGAATTATGAGGTAAAAGAGTAATAATTAATATAACAGCCATGAATGTCTCTAGCACCGAATTACAGAGATTCATATTACAGTACATAAGAGGTGTATCCTTTTATTCGAAGAGGTCCGAGTTAGTGAGTCTACTAATTACTGATTTTGTATATTTTGACAAGTATATTTTTAATATTTATAACATTGGCCATATCTTATTACTTTAACTTTTAAAGACAAAGCAATTTTGTGCCATTATTAAGTTAATAACTTAAAGCATTATCACATAATTATACATCTCCCATTTTTCAGTCCCTTGAACAAGAACTCATCAACAAACGCGAGGAGTTGAACGAACTTGTAACCCTGTCCAAGTCGCGACCTCGTCGGCATCAGAATGGGACCACTGTGCAGCAACCGCCGCCATCTTCTTCGCCACCGCCACTGGCTCCGTTGAATCTCTCGGCTGAGGTCGTCAAAGAGAATGAAGCGGGGTTGCCAGATGGAGATCAGGAAGAAAAGAGGTCGAATTCCGTGGACTCTATCCTGTCAAAGGTTAGCAGAAGAAATAAACATACTTTACATCCAGGTTCATTTTGAGTTTTATATATAAGTCAATTATTCAGAACAATAACTGTTATTAATGTTCATTGCACAACTGTTACAATAGGTTTGCATCAAGGACAAGACAGTTAACTGGGTATACGGGTCACTGTAGCTATATAAATAAATAAATACTTGAAAATAGTTGTTGATTCTTTCATGTTAGAGCTTTCTGGAGGACAATTATATACTGGAACAAGAATAGTATATTGTGACGAGGACAAAATATTAGACCCAGTTCCCCCTGCAGTGCCTTGATATTTTCACAAGCATAGCATGTAATCTGACATTTCCTTCATAAAATAGTTAAATATTTTTAATATATAAAATCATTTATCTGTTCCAGGATTCCGAAGACCTCCGGAGTCGCATGATGTCCATGGAGGCAGAACTCCGAACCCTCCGAGAAGAATTCGCCATCCGGAATACTCTGGACAGCAACCCTCCGAATAATAATATCAGCAATAGTGGAGAAAAGGAGGATTCAGAGGGCCAGAATATTCCTCTATCCGATGAGGAGAAAGAAGAAGAGGAGGAAGAAAAGAACAAAGAGGAAGAAAAGAAAATGGAACAAGAGTAATTATCAAATGATAAAAGAATTGGCATTTCTAACAGTTAATAATGACTATTATGCAAGCATTGGGAAGAATTACATTTGAAAAGTAATTTGTGAACTTTTCATGGAAAAATGTAATTCTTGAAGTAATTTTGGTGTTATACTATGCTATTGTAATTCCTAGAATTACGTAATTCTTGACTTTTCCAAGAAAATGTAATTGTAATTCTTGTAAATCAAATGTAATTTCCCAATGCTTGCTATTATGTAAAATATGATCAAACTATATATAAGAGCAGCATAATTTCTGGCCTTTTAAAACTATTGATACAGAAACAGCTAAATCAAAGAGACACTAACACAGATAAAATGCTCATTTCTTTGGCTAATCCAATTAGACCATTGTAAATGTGAATGAAATCAAAAGAGAGTAAAATATTAATGACAATGCCTAGCAAAAAGAAGATTTGAGCTCACAATAAGCCTTTAAAACATATCATCAAAATGAAGAAAAGTGGAATTGATAAAATAAGATTAATATATATTGTATAAGTGTACACAGTATAAGCTTATACTATGGTATTGTACAATCTACAAACTGTAATATAAGTTATAGAAGAATTGTGTTAGATTGTAGTACTTCAGAAGGCAATAAGCTAAATAGATCAATACAGTACATTAGTTCAGTAAATATGTTGATATGGAATTGTTTGATAGCATGTATATTAAATGACAAAAATATAACATTAAAATAATTGATGTCTAAAAAATCAAACAAGTAAGATATACTAAAATTTACTATATTGGGAGCTTTTAGTCAGAGTATAAACAAAATTGTTTTAAGAATTAAAGTTATAACCAACATGTTCTTGCCCAAAAACAAGCTTGCTCCCATACAAATATAATGATGTATTCATTAAAACAATACAACAAAAAGATCAAAAAATATATAAATATCCCTGTAATATTATTGTTCTGTTTTCTCAATGTGTAAAAAGCAACAATAAAGATGAAATTGTAGGACCAATAATATTGTCTCTTTATTGAAGTATATTCATACTCCATGCATGTAGTGAAATCACTGTTGTAAGTTGCTCAGCTGCTGTGCTGTATCTGCAGTGTGGTCAGCCCTGTAACAAAAAAATAATCACATGAAATTATGTCCCAAAATGTTTATTTTTTGCATGAATTCTGCGTCTTTTGGTACAAACCTGGGTACAAAGTATGTATTTTCTGGATGAAATTCAGCTTCTGAAATTGTAGGACCAATAATACAATAAAATTGCCTCTTTATTGAAGTATATTTTTACGCCATGCATGTTGTGAAATTACTGTTGTAAGTTGCTGAGCTGTGCGACGGCATTAGAGCTGGATCCTGATACAAACATCTCTATTATGACTGGTATATCAGCCCTATAAAGTTGTAGGACCAACAATACAATAATATTGTCTCTTTATTGAAGTATATTTTTACGCCATGCATGTTGTGAAATTACTGTTGTAAATAGCTGAGCTGTGCGACAGCATTAGAGCTGGATCCGGATACAATCATCTCTAGTTACTGTATGTACCGGTATATCATCAGCCTTGTAACGAAAATCGTCAACATGAAATTATGTCCCAATGTTTATTTTTTTGCATGAAATTTGCATATTTTGGTGCAGTGTGCATGCTTCAGCAAATATGGTTCCTGAGATTTGGATGTGAATTTGTAGGCTGCATGCACGCGATTTCTTTAACAATCGTGGTCGCCGGTTGTCCATTCAGTCTGTGTTATAGACAACACGTTGTCCATTATTCTATGTTAGATAGCGACTACTGCATATACTGGTGTTTTGGTCAGACTACTGTAACTGGGTCGAGTTTGAAATGAATAACATTAACAACAAATACCAGAACCATTTTTCCGGCATATGCATTTGTTGGCCAAGCCTCCAATCCAAATATCATTTCTCCCTCCAGGGTGAACGACATTTGCATTTTGACGACGAAGAAGAAGAAAATATAGGTGAACGAGTCATGTTTACGCAGATTTGGAAAAGGTCAGTTGCATCTTGATGCATTGCGTGCATTTGATAGAATGAAGTCGCTATTTTTTTAACAGGGCAAACCAGAAATTATGACTATTTATTATTATGACGTCAATTGGTGGCTAATTAGACTCACTCATTAGCGTACATTTTGTATTGCAAAGAGCTGCAAACAACTTTTTCATAAAACTGCTATGTAGTAAAGTTGGCAAAAAATATCTATTTTCAATATGAGTAAACTTCATACTTTACAATAAAATTTTCCTTCCCACTCTCCTAGAACTGTTTTGAATTCATAGGCTATATTCTAAAGGTCAGGGCTTACAAGTTCCTAACCGTGTCAACTTAAAAATAACACCCTGTACAATAAAATTTATTAATGACATGATTGGTTTATCTGTTCTTCAATTTGGTATTAGGGAATCATTACGGACTTAATTAGCCTCATTTGTATATTTCATGAGATTGTATATACATAGGCTGTCCAAATGATAAGAAACGAAAAGTACCAAATCTGTTTTTTTTCTAAATATAAAGAGGTTGAAATAAGCATTCAAAAGAGTCCTTTACCTCTTATGTTTGTAGTATCATTACAAAGCATAAACATGTGTTAAAAGTCTTCATTGTCTCTTTGGAAGAATTACAACTTTGGTCAGAGAACTCTTATCATATGG
This sequence comes from Tisbe holothuriae, assembly GCA_900659605.1. Taxonomy (NCBI): domain Eukaryota; kingdom Metazoa; phylum Arthropoda; class Copepoda; order Harpacticoida; family Tisbidae; genus Tisbe; species Tisbe holothuriae. The sequence continues at coordinate 7,071 of LR140537.1, read as the reverse complement.
ACAGCCGATATTGCTATTTTCAAAGAGACCTAAGGTTAACTTAAATAACCGCATAATTTGCTCACGGCCTACGCTTGACACTTTCAAACATGTTACCATTTAAGAAACGAGTTTTAAAGTCAAAAAAGGGTTTTAGTATAAAAGGGTTGGAAACGGTGGAAAAAAGTATCACTTCAGCTCAGCACACCACTGTGGGAAGTAATCAAATCATTCAACAATCATGAAGGTAAACAAATATACATATGAATAAATAATAAGGTATTAGAAGCCGGTTTAGAAACTCTCACTAATCGTTGATGCAACTAGCAATACTAGGGAAAAGGTACAATCGTTGCATATTTTTGCACAGAGATTTGAATCTTTGGTAAATTAACTTAATTGATACATAACATTATAAGCTTATTTTTTCTGAGCATTGTAGCTGTTCAAATGATAAGAAGCAAAAGGTGATATATCTGGTTGTTTTAATTCTATAAAAAGAGCTTGAAATAAGAATCCAAAAGAGTCCCTAGCTCTTAAGTATATTTTTAGTATCAGTACAGAGAATAACATACATTAAAAGTCTTTGTTGGCTCTTTTTGAAGAGTTGCAATTTTGAATTGAGAACTCTCTTATCATTTGGACAGCCGATTGACATTAATGTAAGTTTACAGTTAAGTTTATATGATTCTCTTTGCTAGTTACTATACTACTCTATACTGTTTACATTTCTGTTTCTTTCCTTTCTCAGGTCTTCGCCGTCAGCGCTCTCCTCCTCCGTGCCCTCGCCCTCGCCGCGCCCAACCCTGAGCCCGAGGCAGCCGCCGTCGCCTCTACTGGCTACGAGCAGCAGGGACACTGCCAGGTGAGAATATCTTACAAGTTACAATGTAATGCAATGTGGACTTTCTTCCGGTGAAGTTTGTACCCATAAACTACAAAAACAATATTTTTCTCAATGTGAAATGGTATTCAGCCGTACGCCCCTCCGAGATTGGATTTCCAACTTCGCCCGACAGTTAGAAGTCCACCTAATGAATAAGGTGAAAATTGGTAAAGAAGGAATTTTTCCTGTTGGGAGGTTGTGTTACTCCTTCCTTATTTACCAACAATATGTACTATTAAAGTTGGACCTCCAACAATACTCCAACTGGCAACTTAGGTTGGAGCAAGCGTCCTATAACTAAGTTGTACAACTTAGGTTGGAGCAAGCGTCCTATAACTTAGTTGTAGGACGCTTGGGTTGGAGTACAGTGGAGGCCGAATTGTCTTCAGATTTTGGAACCAATCTTGGCTGGTCTTACCAGTCCTTAACTAAGTCTTGCATATGAGTCAAAATTTCTCTTGAACCAGGTGACCTACGACACCGTCTACACCCAGGAGTGCCGCACCACCTACGACAAGCAGTGCCACCAGAACACCGTGACCAAGTACCACACCGAGTACGACGAGAAGTGCGACACCACGTATGAGACCCAGTGCTCCCCTGTGCCAAGGAAGGTGCCCGACCAGGAGTGCTCCACCGACTATGATGAGGTGTGCACTAAGGAGACTCAGCAGACGTATGAGACTCGTTACGACGAGAAGTGCCATGACAACGTTAAGCAGGTGAGTTTAATGATTTCACGGAGGTAACCTTGCATTCAATCCTTAATAAGTTAGAGATATCACAGTAGTGTGAGGGGCCATAAATGCATGATATATCTCTGCCATCAGTAATTTGCTAGCCTATAATGCTGTTTTAGTAGTGCAAGAGCTTAAGTGACATAATTTTTGGGCCTAATTGGACGTGCATATTCTTGGGCATATTGGACCAAACAATTATGACCTATTTTACAAGATGCTATACAATTATCTACAGCATGGAAATTCCCTTCCAAATAGTGGCTCTTTATGTCCCTATATTTGTCTGTAAAACATACGAGTATATAACATTTTAAATATTTAACTACATGCACTTCCAGCACTGCGTCGATGCCGGCTACGGCTACGACAAGAAGCCCCAGTGCACCCAGGTGAAGGACACCCAGTGCCACAAGGTGCCCGTCCAGGTGCCCAAGTACATCGAGGTGCCCAAGTGCGCCAAGGTGCCCAGGCTCCAATGCCGCGAGTCTTACAAGACCGTTCTGGATACCCAGTGCCAGCAGGTAGGTTTTGACTTTAATGACATAGTGTTAGACACATTTTAATTTTTGGTGGCCTCTGCCTGTATATAAGAACAAAAATGTTTTAAAGCTATATATTAGTTGAGTTTTATACAAGGAACTAACACAAGGGCAAAAATGTTATAAGTATGTTTACTGCCATTTTGAGAAAACAGACATAACATTATGTGTGACATCTTAAGATTGATTTACAAATAACTTTATGGATATGGTTTTATATGACTTTATCTTATTAATCAGCCTTTATTAATGATTATAATTAATAATTATTAATTTGTTAATATTGAAAAATTACTAATGATTGAACTCTCTTATTTAACAAAAAAAATCAGATCCCCCGCCAGCACTGCGCCAAGATCCCCCGCCAGGCCGCCCAGCAGATCCCCTTCGAGGTCTGCCAGGACATTCCCCGCGAGGAGTGCCAGAACGTGCCCAAGAAGGTCGCCAAGAAGATCTGCAAGACCTACGGACAGCAGACTTATGGACACTAAACATTGACATATAGGCATTACTGAATTACATTGATTACAAAGCCTTGAAAGTGTAATGGATGAATTACATTTTAGACTGCTTTAATTGCAAAACATCTAAAATGTAATAAATGAATTACATTTTTGGAATTGATTACAAAACCTTAAACGTAAACGTTACTTTTCATGTGTAATTCTGTAATGCTTTGATGAATGTAGAAGATCGGTTATGGTTTTTGAATGATTCTAGTCACGTAGATCAAATGAAAGGTTAAGGAAATAATAAAATAGAAAAACAAGACAATATTGGAGTTTGAACTTATTTCAATGCTACATCAGACTCTACAATGTAACATACTATTAACAGTAAATATTACTGTATACCAGGGATTTTCAAAAACCTCGAAAGTCAAGTCTCGAGTTTGAGCGGACGATCTCGAGAGTTCTTGAGAGCTCTCGAGAGAGATATTACAACGTTTACTACACAGAATTTGTGAAACATTTTGCACATAACTGTACTCAATGAACATAGAATTAAGTAATTTGTGCATTATTTAGATATTAAGCAACATATGTTGAGCTCATCTTAACTATATTAATGCTGTAAAAGTAAATTTACAATCATAGTTCTTTTTGGCCCTCCATCAGATTAGACTATAGTTCATAAAATGCTAAAATTTAGCTTTATAATGAAGTAATATACTATAAAATGGGTAAATTCTATTCCTGTCTATATTATGATGCATTAAATATACATAACTGTTCAGGATTTGCTTACTATTGTAGGATTTAGCTTTAAAGTGCCAAAATTCCTCTCGAAATCTCTCGAGTTGCTCTCGATCGTCCGCTTCTCGAAAATCCTCGAGTCTCAGGCTGAGCGGACTCTCGAGCGAAAATGCCTGCTGTATACTCGGATATATTTTTCATTAGTACTGTTTTGTAATTTATAATTATATTGCATCATGTTACTTAACAGTTAACACAATACTCTAAGTAAAATTAACTAAAAGTGACTTTTTCGGGGCTTTTTACCCTGGATTCCCCAATAGAAAGATGGTTTATTTTATTTTGGTCTTCCCCAGGAAATAAACCGGTTTTTACCCCCCTGGTTTTCCCTTCTTTGACTGTTTTTGCTGTTTTGGGGGTATAAAAGGACCTCAAGTCAGTTGAAAGTTATACCATCATCTGAAAGAGCTTCCCAGAGCACAACCATGCATCGTCTCTGCTCAGCTCTTCTTGCCATCTTCTTGATTGGCCAAGCTGTGTCAAAGTCTGTCAGCTATGATGAAGTTACAATTAAGCATTCAGGTAAATATAAAGTGTTCAATGAAAACTGTTTAAACATAAAATTAGTTGTAACTTCTTTCAGGAATTTAAGTTTACTTCATATTGTATTAATAAATGTTCAGAGTTTACGGCATAGCAATCCTTTGACAATGTCCTAAGCCCCAAGTACATGCGTCAGACTGACATCTCATTATTTCGCTCCTTTAACAGCTTTTTAATGAAGTAAATTGTTTTGGAGACTGTTTTGTTTCATTTTTTAAACTAATAATATAACATTATGCTGTATTTTTCTTCAGATTGCCTTCCTGGCTACATCCGTTCCGTCGGCTTCTGCTTCCGCCTTAACCGTGATTTGAGGACCTGGTCAGACGCCAGAGCCACTTGCAAGAAGGACGGAGCTGACCTCGCATCATTCGAGAGGAGAGAGGAGAGTGACTTTATCAAAGGTAATTTCTACAATTTTGAAAAGGAAACTGTAAAATCAATGTGTTTTCTGCACTATACATTATCAGTCTTTGTGTTGCTACTCTTACACGGTCTTGTAACACACCGCATAGCACATTAACAAGAAAGCAGTAAAATATTATATACTGGTGTGTGATTTCGTACATTATCAGATACCCTGCAATGCTTATTACAATTAATACATTTCCCATTACAAACAACAAAAATATGGTGGCCGGTCAAAACCACACACCTAAAAACCACACACCTAAATAACCACACCTTTCAAACCCACACCATGTCAATACCACACCCCTAATAAACCAAACCATACATAACCATAATGGATCTTACCGGGTGTGGTTTTGACAGGTGTGTTTTTTTTTGGGGGGGGGGTTATTTTGTCCGGGTGTGGTTTTGACAGGGAATCCAAAATATACATTATCCAGCAAAACAAGCACATACAGGGTGTTTTTTATATAGTGTCCTAAAGAATTGGCCTGAAACTGGCATTAAACATGCATTTTTGCATATCCTTATGAAGTCAAAAAATGTAGAGCAGGTTAGGTACTTTTAAATGAATAGGGTTTCATTACATAGAACAACCTTATTTTTATGCTTGATAGCATCTACTGAGAATGAGTATTTTCAAGGTAGGCCCCAAAATGGTCTAGGGAGAGTTTCCTCCATTTCAATAAAACTTGTGTCAGCAGAAGTGAGTGAGTCTGACAATAAACATTGTGAAGTAAAATTTGTGTCTAATAGTGTAAATATTCATGAGACATCAGTTTTTGACTGCTATGTAGCATATGAATGATGTGTTACACCAGAAAAATCTTAAAATTTTAGACTCCAGAGCAGTAATTTTAATGGTATGGAGAGCCTAATTATAAACTTTTTGTAACTAAAATGCCTTTAAAGTGTGTGTAACATAACTACAAAATGCATTTGGCATAGATATTAGCATTTACCGGAACTATGTGTGGCACAAGTCCAAAATAATCTTCATTATTGGGCTTCAAAACAGCCGTTTATGAATAAATAGTCAAAATTAACCCTGTTTTCCAAAAGTCAAAAATACTAATGTGAGTCTAAAAATTTATATAACAGTTGTGCTCATATAAAAGTACCAAATCTGCCCTGCAATTTTTTTTACTTCATAAGCATTTCAAAAATGGCACGTTTTAGACCAGTTTTGGGTCAATACTTTAGGACACTACAAAAAAACACCCTGTAACTGTATTTCTCATTATATCACACACATTGTATTCACATTCCTTTCCAGAATACATCCGCACCTCCGGCATGCCCAAGTCCTACGGCGCCTGGATCGGTCTCAATGACCGCTCCCACGAGGGCAAGTTTGTCTACTCTGATGGGACGCCGATGACGTTCAATAATTGGTCCCCGCACCAGCCGGATGACAGCAGGGGCAGGGAGGATTGTGTGCATTTCTGGGTAATTATTCATTCTATTAATATAACAATGTCTAATAAAAGTATTATTTTTTAATGGTGATCCCTTATTGTATACCTTTCGGTTCATTTACCAGTTACGTACGCCGTAATTGAGTTGTGGAAATACGCAAATTTTTGTCCGTGACGCATTCCTTGCTTCAGCGCATTCTGGCGGCCAATGTGTGAACTTCCTACGAAAACAATAGCAGACGGAAAACTGGCGGGCTCATGAGGGAAAATACGATTGTCCTTGGACGATTGTCCTTTTTATTAATACAATGAATTTACATTTTTACATTGTTATGGTGATGGATGGTAGTCATGGTACACATACCGGTAATACGTACTCACACTGCACTGCACTTCAAGCATGACAATATGCGTAGCGGCACAGCAACATGTTTGACGTCGTCTCGCATAGCAAGTCTTAGGAATATGACTCCTAACATCACACAATTTTTGACATTGAATACTATATAATATTAAAATATTATAGCGAGAACTCATGCTACAGGTCCTGTTATTCCTCTTGGAAACAAGGACACTGTACTAGTCTGAATGCCGTCGGCCGAGAGGACAGGTTAAAGAGGTGGCTGCCGGCCATGTGGTTAAAGGGGATGGCTCTGGTTTTGAAGCATGGTGGAAGTCGTCAGACGGCGGTTTCTGCAAAAAAAAAAAAGAACGAAATCATGGTTGTTCCTATTATTTAATAACATTTAAGGGCCAGGTAATTACTTAATTTTAGGAAAACAATGCAAGGTTGGGGCGAGATGCCACATCATTAAAAGTGGAGACGGCATCGGACGGTCTAATGGGAGCAGGTGGCCGTAACAGAAAATATACTGCTTAATAAGAATTATCCCAGTCATTAGTACAACATACGCAATATTAATTACCTTCTAAACACACACATGCTTTCTGACTGGGTCCTGGAGGAGATGAATTCGGTGTTGCAGACAAACCCAGTGCTGGAGAGGAACTCGGGGCTGGAGGCGAACCCAGTGCTGGGGACGGGGGCAAGGTTGAGGTCGATGAGAAGCCACCCAAGGCAAGACCGTGGTGAAGCCAGAAGCACGTGTCGCGGTGATGCCAGGGGCGCGTTTGCCGCGCGCCGGTGAGGCCAGGACCGAGTGAGGCCAGGAGCGCCTTCCGAGGTGAAGCCAGGGCTGCGCGTGCCGTTGTGAGCCAGGACCGTGGTGAGGCCAGGACAGCCCGTGGAGCAATACACACTGCTGGTGCACTGGAACTGGTAGAACGTACCCCTAGCTG
>LR140536.1:0-16300 GCA_900659605.1 Tisbe holothuriae | reverse complement strand
TAGAAGAACATTTTATATAATGAATACATTCTGAAGTTATAAACCGTTTTAACGAGTAAAACGAGTGATGTCGGTTTGATACGTTCACATATTTTGCACGTTATTTCACATTATTAATAATTTATAGGATGATCCTATGAATCAAGGGTATAACCTTTGTTTCATGATTTAAATTTTGCCGCTATAAATGGTATGAAATGCTGCCGTAAGGGGAAGGCAAGCAAAAATCGTGACCAAACACGCTCAGTGCTCTGCTGAGTGAGAGGAGAGAATTGTTTCTCGTTTGAGCTGAGAGCTGTTCACACACCTACGTTGTGAGACACTCAGTCAATGGTTCTCTGCACTCAGTTTATAACATTCTTGCTCAGTCTGGTCACGACGTTCGGACTGCCCCCTATCGGAGATTCTGAGAACTGCAGTTTGACCTGTTATGTCATATGAAACAAAGGTTATTAATAAATAATATATCTGATAATGTATTCTAAGGGCCAGTAAGAATTCCGACGACACATACATAAAACAGTAAAATAATTGTTTTGGTGTTTACAATTTAGTTAATTAAAATAAACTATAACTTTATGTAGAAATCAAGCCAGGTACATGACACGGCTTTAGTAAAAATTGTACCGCAAACCAACGTGTAAAGCATAGTAGGTTCATGGTGTAAAGGGTGAGCCAGCTTCTTTTCCCGAAAGGTTGTCTTACGCATTCACGCAACCTCTCCATTTTTTCAGCTCGACATATTTCCATTTAGGCTTTTCAACATTTTAATTTTTGGAGAACTATTTAGTTTATCTAAACCATTTTCCCAGTATGCAGTAGTCTGCAAGTAAAACAATATTTAATATTTAATTTAGTTACCCTTACTAGTTTGTTTTAATTTTCTAGGTAATAAAGGAAGCTAGTTTGTTTTAATCCTAGTTTGTTTTAGGTAATAATTTTATCTAGACTCATATTTACATACATTTTGAGATAGTAGTAAGATATTTTGATTTATAGGTCACGACTTGGTGTCTTTGGCTGGCCACCAATATATAATATTTTGATCGAGTTCTGATATACAGATAGGACATGACAATAGAATGCCACCCACTTGTATATTCACATAACGGACTTTGAACGTATGCATCTATATCAGGACAATTTACGCTCCAGATGTGCCAAACATTCCCCTTTTCGGAGCATATAATCGGGAAGAAAATGGCATAATTTGTAGAAGAAGGAGGTAAATAATAATGGGAATAAATCTTGCCGAAAAATGCGGGCAGGTCATCCCACGCAAAAAGTGGCAAAACCCTGCTGCTGAGTAATATTTACAGCTACTTTAAATGCCATAATATGGCAACCCTTCTATTGAGTAACTCTCTCTCTTTGCCAAATCAAGGCATAAACATCCTTTAAAAACATATATCCGCCCGGTAGCGTTTAGAAAATGGAATTAATATGCAAATCTCGGCTCTGCCAAAAAAGATACGAAGGAGGCAAAACTAGGGTTGCCATTACAAGTCAATGTTAGCTCTATATTGAGATTACTTGGCTTCTCTTTATTGAACAAAGTGGCAACCCTGGTGAAAACCCGTTTCCTGAGATAAAGAAAGTGAAATGGACACTTCTCGTCCATCAGGGGAACAAATTGAAATAGAGAAAAGAGAGGAAATTAGGCCTAAATTTGAATCCATGAAGAGGAAATTGAGGTTAGACTTCCTTATAAAAAAGCTCTTTTCCACTCAATCATAGGCAATATATTTTCACCTTTCTTCCAACTTTTACTTCAGATTTAAACGTGCATAAGAAGCCATTTGTTTGATTTATAGTCTGAATGTGTAATTAGCAGTGTGCGAAAACAGATGTTTCTGCCAAAATGCAATTGGATTATTGTGCCATTTATCATGGCAATTAATGAATATACGTGACTAAAATAAGGAGCTTGTTGACCGTATTTGAACGTGTCAAAGATAAAGATTCGAATCTGGACATTCCGTTCGTGTCGGAATGAACAAAATCTCAGTCGCAGTTTACTACAATTTACTGCTGGCAATTTACACCTCAAGATATTCAAATCCTTTGATATCCTTAAATGGACATGTGGCAACAAAAGAGCCTTGTATACAGTTCACCCTTTGTATAAAATTTGTTTTTGTTTTGGTATATTTTGCACATCTGGACTTTTAATGAAAACCTTTCGCCGCATTTTCTCATTTTCGAGGCCATCGTTAACAAAGGGAAACCTAACCTCTTTAAAACGCATTTAGAGTCCGTTTTCTTTGAATTCTCCGCTCCCGTTCTTCGGTTTTATGCGTTTCGAAGCGGTGGTCAGAAAAAATAAGCTCGATTGCATCCACTTTGAGTCCTTATTTCATGTGCGTGCATAAGTCAAAGTTCTAAAAGACCGAAACTAAATATCTTGGAGAAGCAAATGCATAATGACGCAACCTTACAAGAAATATCCAGTTGCAGTCTCAAAGTGCCATTTGAGTATTATATTTTCTAAACAATATAACTTTGGACTATATACTAAAAAGTAATCTTATTTTATTAAGTTCTCATTAATTGCATATTATTACGATTTACGGGACTCTGGAGAGAGTTTAATGGAGTAACGATATTTGTCTGTTACGAGGTCTTATGCTGTATATAAACTCTATAACTCTACACAACGTGCCTCAAGATCGAATGCAGTGGCATGCAATGTGTGCATACATTTTAAATTCCAACTTGAGAGCTGCAAGGAATAATTTCGACTGTTCACAAGATGGATCTCGTGTTTAGGAATTGCAAATGAATTGGGATATATTTCTCTCTCTCTCTTTCTCTCTCTCTCTCTTTCTCTCTTTCCCTCTCTCTCTCTCTCCTCTCTCCCTGTTAATACAGTATAGACTTGAACTACTTGAACAAAATCCTTGAGTGAAACACGAAGACGAATTTAAAGTTGTTTTTCTTCGTGACCTGATTTTCGTTCCCTTTCAGCAGCAGTAGTCAATGAGCGATGCGCTTTAAATTACCTTAATGCTGAAGGAGGAGTGACCTCAAAAAGCGTATTCTAAATATAGAACAATTTTCGAGTTCTAAACCTGTCCATAGCCACTCAGTGTATATATAACTCTCTTTCATATAACAGACATAGTTATGTTCTCTATTAGATGCCTAACCCAATTCTTACACAATATTTTCTAATATGTCCATATTCTCTGTTTATTCCAGGTTCTGATCCGCACATAACCATGTCACAACAACTGCCCTGACCCAAGAGGGCTCAGCTAACCAAACCAAACCATACTCCCGCTTGCCGCCCCTCAGCCCCGACGATGAGGAGCGGAGGAAGCGGGAATGCAGCCGGTGGGGCGCCGTCCCCCAGCAGGGCTGAGCAGGTCTACTACCACCATGGATACCACTGGGTAAGAGGGAGAGAAAACTGTGCGGTTTTTGGACATGTCGTTAAACTGCGACTCGTTTTTATGACCACTTTGGGGGTTGCCCAACGAATCACATATTGCAAAATGGCTTGTAAGCATGTAAGCATTTTTTCCCCAAGTAAATGTCGCAAACTAAACACAAGTGACAAGATGAAATATTTTTGCACCAAATTAATTACTATTATAGCTTGTTAGAAAACAACTAGGGTTTACTTTTTATGGGTAAATTTCTGGATGCTTTTTTGCTGGTTTGGGCCCTTCCTTTTTCAAGTTGCAACACAACTCCACTCAGCAATTGTCTTTCAAGTCCTATTTCCTGATGATGCTAATAATAGGTAGACCGCAATTTTCAAAATAGGCCACTAAATGGAGAAGAAATATATTGCAGTTGTAACAGATGGACAAAGGCAGTGATTTGGTTATTTCCAAAGGGTTGGCTAATAGCCCTAGAGAGTATAAAATATACACAGTAGGGTCAGATTTGCATCATGACAGTTAGTTTCTCACTGTAACAATGGAGCTCGTGTGTACAGTAAGCAATCTGTCTTTCGTGTGAGATACATCTTTTGTGCCAAAAATGAACTTAAATTTGCAATTTTACGCATGTTAACATGGCAAAACAGGGGCTTTTGTGCTGCACCCGATGCCTAAACCACTTCTTTGTGAACCAAAATTCCAAATTATTCTCGCTCTGAGGGAAAATCGTCGTAAGATGATGACAAATGCGAAGAGTAAATAAATATATCGCTTCAGAAATGGAATCCCTCGCTTGCACAAGACGAAAAGCAGGGATGCCATTTTATGTCAGTATTTGTGTACGAAATTTGATACCAGGCATTAGCAAGTTACATTATAGGTATTGCACATCAAGCTAGATATATTTAATAAAAATTTAGAGATGTATATATATTTACATTTTTGAGTATAAGTCCCCGATTAATTTGAAAATTGCTTGTTTGATACTTTTGAATGTAGTCTATTATTACAATATGGCATCCCTATATGTACATGGGTGGTACCGAAGTGAAAAAGCAAAGAAATGGATTGCATAGAATGAGTTGAAGTATTTGGAGACAAAATTCTTGTACAACATTTATTTTAACATGGGAAGTAGGAACTTTTTTTCAAGATAGATTGGGAGAAAAGAGAAACTCCTTTTCTGATGCTGCTGCTGCACTTGCCAGATAACTGAGAAAATGCAATTGCTTTTGGAACAAGTGGAAAGGAATTAGTGGAAAGTACAGTTTTCAATTTCAATGGTACTGTGACACAATATCAATAGTTATGAGAAATGGAGTATAAGCAAAGATTAGGCTGTAATTTTATACAATGGGGTAGAAATATATGTTTCTTCTTTCATTTCATTGACGGTTGAGCTTTAATTTTAGTAATAGAGGTTGTTTCTCCATAGTTATTAATATGCATCGAAATATTGACCTAGAAAACGGTCCATTCCACATCCCCTTAAAGTGGGTCGGACGTCGCCAAGTCAAAATGACTTCACGTAAAGCGATTTGTATCTCTGCTGAGGAGGTGTCGACCCCAAAGTAGTCCTCGTGGTGGCCAATTCACTCATCCAGAAAAAGATCTTGAGGAAAAATCATCATCATAACTCGGTCAGAGACTCAGGCTTTAAAAGAAACTAATTTTCCTCTTCGTCTCCCCATTAAAGAAATACCGTTTTTCAAGCCAACCATTTTTATGTCTCCACAGAAAAGGACCTCAACCTTGAAGTGAGAAATTCCGATGATCACAAAAAGGGCACCATCACCTTAGAAGAGAGAGAGAGAGAGATTAGGAGCAAAATAGTTTGGGCATTAATTAACGGCGAAGGCTCTTATGGAAGAATGCAGTCTTCTGCTTTATAATCTGACCTTCAGCCGAATTTGATATGAGGACAGGAAAACATTTAAAGCACACAAACACAGCTCGACGGTTGACAGCGACTAACCTTCAAGATTGTTTGTCTGCTTGACCAGAAATCGGCGGCGGCGTCATTCAATCGTTTGTTCTTACACATGAACGGATGCTTCACCAGGGATAATTATTAGGATTATATTCCAACAGCTGGTTTGGAAACAACAACCTTATGAAACATGGTCTTAAACGTCTTAAAAGGCTCTTACATGACATATTTAATGTTTCATCGGGGAATCCTCTACACAATGGAAGTTGTTTTCTTCTTCTTCTTCTCATGCAATCTGCTGACCTTCGCATTAACAAGCATGATAATTAGAATCCTTATTATGATTGTTATTACTCGTTCGTTCGTTCCATCCATCTGAAGCCCGTTAGCAATAAATCACCTTGCATGAGAGATGCCTTCAGCTGATGAGGATAATCTACGTGCCAAATCCCTTGTTCTGAGCAAGGGTTGCCAATATGAGAGACTTTTGTTTTTTTACTCAATAATTTGGCATAACTCATAATATTCCCCAGGCACTAAATACTACAAAAGTAGGTATTATTAGCGGTTAAGGTGGTTAAAACTTAAAAAATGGGTGATATTAAATCAATATTTGGACAATATGCTTCCCTGACAGTAACCAAGTAGCATTTAATATGCCGACTCAAATTGTCAACCCTGCTCTTTTGCGATTATATTTGCCATGATTCCGGCTGTTTCCCCTCCAGCCCCAAATTGATATTGTCCTCCAAAAATGCGCTGTAAAGTGTTTTATTGTGCTCTGCACTGATAAAGTGTTTGCGACAGGAAATTACCCTCCCTAGTGAATGTATCGTCGTATCCTCACGTCATAATTTGCCTTGACTTTTATACACAAACTTCCTATTTCGGCGCCTTTGTCTTCAAAACACTTTCGGACCGCCCACAGCGGAAGCAAAAGGGCCTTTTTAAGCACTTTGTACGTAATTTGGGCCTCATTCCCTTGAAACATTAACATTTGATGATATAGTTTGTAGTTAATCCACTTTCCAGTCTGCAGCCATATGGCAGACGCGACGGGATCTTTGCTCATTTTTAAGGCTTCCATGTTAAAACATAACGTAGAAGTGTCTGAGGAGAAATCCCGAGGAAAAAAGTGAAAACATGGACAATCTGTCGACGATGCTCTTATTTGAAGAGATACAAACTCACGATAAATGCGAGAACGAGTTTTACTTTTATTTTTAAGATGCCATGAAATTATTGATGGAGTCTTTGAAATCCGATCAGGGATACGTCAAAACTGTCGAGTGGACAATTTTCTAGGCTTATAAGCATTTCTTGTTTATAGTGCACAGGGTCTAGGTCAAAGAAAGATCTAGGATATCCGTTTAAACCCTAAAGTACACAGTTGGCCTGTGTTAGAAATAACTATTTAAATTAGCCAGTTTTGCTTAAATCTTCATGTATAACTAGTGTGTTAATGATGTATTCTAGCCTTTTTGGTTTTTTGTTTCTTATTAGCCATTAAATAAGCCCACTGTGCTAGGTGACACTGGACCTCTTCCCAAAACCGGACCCCGTCCATCATCCTCATAATAATCCCCCGATTATTTTACAAATAAGGCCCGGAACGAAAACGCCCCGATCGTAACTTATCTCCTGTCAATTTCACCCCCCGAGAAAAGAAACTTTAACAAGGGTTCTTATAACGGACGCTAATTTTGTCCCTTATGCTACGTGCACAAAATATTCTTCGACTCCTTTGCTAATTAGATATGAAGGGAGGCCAGTAAAATATACGGCCAGTCCCAATCATAAAATGGCCTATATGCAATACTTTCCTTTAAAATGCGTATATTAGCACACATGTTCCCACCTTGTTACTTCAATATTTTACGACTTTTTTCTTCGTTCATTATCACCTGAATGGGGTTTTCTATGCGTAGTACGAGACCCAACAAAAAAGGACCTTTAAAAAGCAGCTTGAAACACAATATTGTTTATCCAACGTCATCTTAAAGGAGAAAATAACGAACTGACGACGACCAAATATATTTTTTTTCTACGGCAAAATGTCGACCATGATGAATGAGCAGATTTTTATTACCTCGATACAAGGTTGAAGATTACACACAGCACAGTGGGATGGCATTGAACTTATTTATTATGGCACATCATTTCTTAGTATAGTAACATTATATACTCCTATGAGGACTAAAGTAAGACCACTGTGCATGGATCAAATTTGGCGTGAAGCTAAAAAAGGCTCTTGTTCAGTTGGTATAAAACAGCTTCTCTTTTTACAACCCCCGGTCAAGTTCAAAAGTGTCTCCCACACATTGTTTTCTTATTTTTCCATACAGCTCGATCTTTGTGAGTTTGCGCAATGCAATCTTGCCGTGAGCTTTTTCTTTTGCTCCACTTCTTTCTTTTATTACGATCACCCCGGGGGTCAAAATTCCATTCTTTTAACTTCATTTCTATGGGAGATTTTTAAACACTTATTGTGTGTTTGGAGTTGTTTCAAGATCGGACTTGAACCTTGAATTCGAGCATGGCGATGAAAACAAAGCAAAGGGGGAGGATTGATATGGGAACTAATTTATGCTTAAGGGGTGGATTGGATTAAATATAACTTATCAACAAGCCTCGATAAGCTTTGATTGTTGGCTTAAAAGTTAAAACTTATTGTCGACCAAAACTGTAGTTCGTTCATTACATGATACATATTATTTAATATTTGCAGGTTAAGTTCCTATGAAATAAACAAAACCTTGCACTAATAAATGCATTTGAAATAAGCCCCCGCCCGAAGACATCTCCCATTCCATAAGGAAAAGAAGTTTTCAAGTAGCAATTTTCCATTTGAGTCTCTTTCAGAAGGAAAAACAGCCCTTGAAAGGTGATTTAAAAGCTTGTAAACTGCGGCAGCGGCGTCAATAAAACCTGACCTTACGGGGAATATAACAACCGAGGAAAAGCAATGTTTTCAAGAACAATAGCAACTTTGAAGAATCCCCGCTTGTGGCTTTAGTTTTGCACCTACAAAATTGGCATAAATCACATTTGTGCGAATTGAAACTACGTCGAATTTGTGTATTATTGCTTCCTTTCTTTTAAGCCGAGCAAAACGTCAATCTTACAAATTCGCAAAACGCTTCCGCCAAAAGAATTCTTGGATGTGTAAAAGACGGTTTGAACAACCGCAGGGTGGTTAAATGATAAAATCACGGTTGTGTACTTATCCAAATGTACAGGGTGTCCCGGATTAACTATAAAATTATTATTTTAATTGTACAGTACAAGTGGAATGATTGTTAAAGACAGAGAAAGTACTATTTTGATGATAATTACCCAAACTGAGGTTTTAAGGCTATTTTATACATTTATACTAGAACACCCTGTAGATCTTACGATAAGTCCTTTCAAATGTTAATTGCGACATTGTTTCCGGAACTGTCTCTTGCAGGGGACAATGCTAAAAAGCAGTTAGACTCCTTTTTCATTTCTTCTCACCATGCTTAATTTCCTCGCTCTTACTTTATTATTGTGCAGCTAGCAGGACAAGAAGAAGTCTTATATGAAGATTCCACCCGGGGGCAGGTTAGCAAGAAGAAAAAGGACTTTTTCCCACAATTTTCAAAACTGTCTCTAACTGGAAAATAAAGAACGGCCGTGCATGGAGCTCCTCCGAGAATATAACCGTAGTTACGTGGGATTGAAATATGGCCGCTTGATATACGATTTTAGTTGAAAGGATTGTTTAGTTACGCCCCAAAAAGAAGTTCTCTGACGCATTTTCAGTCTACCCAGCTTCTGTGTGTAGACAGTCCATACAGGTGACCACCAGGTGCAGGCCAAGCAAGCGTTGACGCACTCAATGAATCTCTCTCTCTCTCTCTCTCTCTCTCTCTCTCTCTCTCTCTCTCTCTCTGTTGGATGTTGAAATGCAGATACTTTATCCTCCTCCTTGAAAACAAGTACAAGACACATCATTCCATTTTCGCATGGAAACGCCCAAAAGAACCTTCAGCTTGAGAGTGATGCCTGCTTTCCATCCCCAAAGGCCCTCAGCTCAGGTATAAAAAAAGACCGCATTTTTACACTCACGACCTTTAAACACACGGGGAAGAATTTTGCTGAGAGCACTTTGTCCGATTAGGATTACACAGCTCGAGAATATTGATTTTTGTGCTCCGCTCATGTGTTTTGATCTTCATCTCATGAATATTGCAATGGGGGGAGAGATGGGCAGCACTCCTCCGAGCCTCCGAAGAGTCTTCTCCTCCGAAGAGTCTTCTCCTCCGAGGTTCCGAAGTCTCCTCAATCTTTTGAATCGGCTTTTGTTGACCGTGACATACGACCGGAGATTTTATACATACGGACATTGGGAATAACAAAGAAGTCGTTGTTTTGAGTCTACATGCATGATGTTCTACTTTGCTCTCACTCTCTGCTTTTACATGAATGATGGTGTCTTGCTAGCTCTCATTTTGACGTCAAAGAGTTATCTATTTGAGGGTGAAAAGTCATATTCTCACCCTTCTATTTGTTAAAATATGTGCGGTAAAAGTCAAGATGTAATGAAGATATCTTAGGGGTGTTTTGTAATTATTCGCTTTGGCTTTCAAGCTTAAAACACAAAACTCGCTCAGCCCATTATCACAAAATACTTTTTGCGGGTAGAGCATCTTTGGCACCAAAGAAGAAGAAGAAAGAACCTCTTGTAATTCCCAGGAGACTTTCAAAACGAGGAAGAAGCTGCAAATTGAGCGCATTTTTTGCCTTGCGGAGACCTACTTTCCATTCAAAAAGGGTAATTACAACAACAGGGTCATGCTTTTTACCTTTTTACTCCCTAATTGATTTGTTTAACCCTCATTTATAGGTATAAAAAGGGTCATTATGCTTAACATTCCTTCAATTACAAGATGGAAATTCCCCCGTCTCAAGGAATTTTACCCTGTTGAGTCATTTGTTCCCCTACTGTTGTTGTTGTTCATTCCTGGGTATTTAGAGACATTGGGGAGAGCAAAATAAATGTTATTTTTACGCCGCCTTTGCTCTTTTGTTTTAAGGCTAAAATTTGCATCAGTGCAGCTGTAGTGTGAGATCTCCTGTAAGGTTTTATTTAAATAACTTTTGCAGTGTGTAAAGTTGGCTAAGCCCTTTAGCTGATGCAAGGTTGGATGTTGTACCCTGTGAAATATATATTTGCACAGAATAGAATGTAGTCATAGCAGAGTTTCACTTTTCACCGGGAGGGGAGCGAGCAAAAACGAGGCATAGAAGGAGGAGAAGGCCAGATCGGGCGAGCGAGGAAGATCTTCCTTTTGGGGTTGCTGCACAGTGGCTTTACATGGGAAATAATCATGCAAAACTTTTATACACTACTCGACTGTCCAAATGATAAGAGTTCTCTATCCAATAGTGTAACTGCTCAGAAGAAGCAACAATGACTGTTAAAGTATGTTTTATGCTCTGTTCTGATACTATACATGAATATAAGGTTAAAGACTCTTTTGAATGCATATTTCAACCGCTTTATAGCATTAAAACAGAATCATTTGGCACCCTTTGACTCTTGTCATTTGGACATCCCTACTGTGATGAACATTGAACGTCAACGTTTAATCTTAGTTAATGTTATATATGCCCACTGTGCATATGTGTATATATGCTCTGTTCTCTTCCTTTCTCCTGCCCACAAAGTTCTTCTTCAATCCCATGAAAAGCAGCAGCAGCAGTCTAAGATTGAGCCTACGCCTGTGAGGGAGTGCACTTTAGTGCAGAAAAAAGTTCCTAAGGTGCTTAAAACATCTTTTTCGTGTCTGTGACTCTGTTTATATAAATTTTATTCGTGGCAATATAAAATTGGCTCATGCTGATTCCCAGTGAATGACTTGTCTGTTCAAAGTGCGGTCCTTAAAGGCTTAAAAACGGTGTCGCCAAAATCATTTGTGTATATAAAGGACGTGTTATAGGTGAATATTTTTCACTTCCGCTCCGTATTTGCAATTCAAGGTTGGATGCTAAAATATTGAGTGTGATGATAGTTGCTTAAAATTGTGGTAATAATGGGATGAGTTGTCAATCATTTGGTGGGAAAAAAGTGCATATAAGATGGATAAAAATATCATCTTTGTATGCAAATTTGCAAGGTTTTTGCTTGAGAGTTTGGCTGTCCAAATGATAAGAAGCAAGAAGTGCCAAATATGTTTAATATAATTCTACGAGGTTGAATTAAGTTTTAACCGCCCCGTGTATGTGCTTTGTAATTGTATATTATCAGTACAGAGGATAAAACATATCATAAAAGATTTTGTTGCCTCTTCTGAAGAGTTACAATATTGGTCAGAGAGCTCTTATCATTTGGACAGCTGAGTTGGGAGGAATATATATAAAACCTTGAGATTAGGTCGCCTACGGATTTATCATGACTCATCATTCAAAATATTCTCAAAGCAACACATCAGCTAATGAATGTGATTAGAAATTGAAGTTCTTAAAAGTATAGTGATCTTAGAGATAGTGGCGACAATGGGCAAAACCGCCTGCTGAGCGTTTCTCCTTCCTTTTTACTTCTAAAAGCTGAGAAAAGAGGACACTTTAAATCAGCTGCCTTCACCGAATCAGTGGAGGACAAGGAGAAGGAAGGAGGAATGGAGAAAGAATTTAAGGGAAACAATTAAGTCTTTAAATGAGTTTAAACGTTTCTTTGATCATTCTTTAAAGGTAAAAATAATTTGGCATCCTTGTGCCTTCTCTTAAATGTGACCTTCTGCGACCAAGCTGCATGTTCTTATTAAAACTAACATAATTATTAAAATTTACTTCTCAACAACAGCTGAAAAGCGGACAATTGTCTGGACTCTTTTAAGCGGACACTACTTAAAAGCAATTCTATTAATCCTTCATTAGGAATGCTGAAAGAAGAACTTTAACCGAGGAATTTGCCAATTCTTCAAACAGACACGAGCAAAAATGCACCAGTCTAAACATCGCACGAAAAACGGCGCATATGCAACTCCGAACTGAATTCTCCTCAGCAAAAAGGGTCTCATTTTATCCCTCTGTGCGTAATCCTAGTAGGCCTTATCTAATCTTCTACATACGCATCTCCACTGCATTCATATACAACCCTGAACATAATGCCGACTGTTTGAACACATGAGGCATGATTCAGTCCTGTCTGAACACGAACAATCAATTCATATCCCAATAAGCAGTTGAAATCTGAGCTGTCTCATAAGTGGAATAGATCTTCCAATTGAATGTGACGAACGGAGAAATCCCCAAGCGTGTAATCTGCTCTGAAACACGAGCTGTGCATTGGGAGCGAGCTTATATTATTATGCCCCATTAGCCACTTATATTTCTCCCTCGTTTGCACATATTTTGAATTATAAGCATTATCATCACACAAAACGGAATCCCAGCCAGAGTGATAACAACCGCTTCCTGTCATGACACTATTCGAGACATTCGTGTCTTCATCGTCTTCGAACAAGATCAAGAACAGTCCTGCAAAGATGAGCTCAGCCTCGTCCCGCGCGTCCACGGCATCGCCAGCCCCAGCCAACAATGCAGGCGGTATCCTGCTCGGGAATGGGAATGAGGAGGACGAGGACGGACTAGAATACGACATGTGGGAAGGGCTTGTGAGCCTGAGCGCGGATGCCCCCGACCCGCCCGGGACAGGCGTTCCCAAAGCGGTTAAGAATGCCAAAAACCAGCAGAGAGTGTAATTACGACAATTAAGCTCTTGTTTCACAGCCGTTTAACCCGTTTTTATCCAGTTTGGACCGTGTCAGCTCCGTTGATATCGACAACCTAATCACTGACTTTGAGAGCGACGTTGCCAGCGGCAGCCCTGCCAGCGGCAAGCGGACCCTCTTCGACCTGGAGTCGGCTGAGAAGCGGCTGCTGCTGCAGCGCCAGCTGTCCAGCTTTGAGTGCAGCAGCGCCCGCTTGCTGGCCAAGAATGCCCAGCCGCCGGACTACGTGCTGTGCTGGCAGCAGCAGCAGCAGACACTCAATGAGGAATTGACAGAGGAAGTACGGATTAGAAAAACTTATTCAAATGTCTTTGGAATTCTGCCAATGCATTTCTTAAACCCTTTTTGCATATCTTGTTTCGTTAAGGAAGATTCGGAAGTTGGGTCTATGAAGAGCACGCAACCTCCAATGCCTTTGAGAGTAAGATTTGAGTCCGTACTCCGGATCTTGAAGTAATCCTAGCTTGTCAACCGGGGATTTGTTGTATTTTTCTCGTACATGATGACTTTATCCAGCTTGGAGAAATCCGTGAATCATCTTAAAGGCCAGAAAAAAGAAAGGACATGTCATGCTTGTTTGCTCTGTTCCCCTCTCAGTCCCATATTAACACATGTGTGTCTCTCCTTAAAGGTTCAAATGCTTCAGCAGCAAGTCGGCCACCTCGCAGAGAGTCAGGCCAGCACGGATGACAAATACTCGAAAGTGAAACAGGATAACGCGACGCTCACCGCAAAGTAAGAACAATTTATTCGACCATTGTAATATGATATTAACGTTAAAAACTTCATTGTAGAATCCACATGCTAGAGGAACACATACGAGAGCTGGAGCTCCGCTCTGAAGAGCGTCTGGCTGAGGAACAGAAACGGAACCGGGAACTCGTGGCCAGACTTGAGCGGGAGAAGCAGCTCGAAATCGAGAACTATGCGTTCCGACTCCAAGCCCTGGAAAAGGAACACGCCGCGACGCTTGAAGAGGCCGCATCGTTAAAGGCCGCCCTGGACAGGTTGAAGTTGGAGAAGCGCACTGCGGAGGATTACTTGCTAGAGGCGCAGAATGGCCTGGCCGCGGCCAAGGAGGAGCAGGCGCGTGCGGCTGAGGTGGGCAGGAGGGAGCAGGAGCGGTACAAGGAGGAGGCCGCGGCAAGCGGGCAGATCATTGAGGAGCTCTCCAAAGAGGTACGATATACGAGTATAAACACAAATTCATTATGATTAAGATTCTACATTACTTTTCCAATGGTATTCATCATATTGTTAATGCTGTATTAACATCCCATGCATATTTTTGTGACATATACTAGACTAAAGTATAGTGTTTAGTCTAGAGAACGTACACTTCATGTGTAAACTCGTAGTTCTATACCAGCTATACTAGTTCGATTCATAACAAACATCTTTAATTTCAGCTTGGATCCCTCCGCGCCGCCCACGCCAGCGCCATGGGCGTGTCCACCAACGGCCACGCCCTCCACCTCGAGCACGACGAGACCGACTGCGGCCCAACTCACCACGAGTCCGCCTCGCACGCCGCAGAACTCGAGTCCGAAATCCGGAACCTCCGCGACTCGCTAAAGAACATCGAGAAGGAGAACGAGGATTTGAAGGGCCAGATTCTGAACAAGGGTGTCGAGGAAGGGAATAAGTTGCTACAGCAGACACCGAACTCAATAGAGGCCGAGTTTAAGAAGATGAACGAGTCAGAGGTAACATTAATTAAGCATAACATTGCACAGCTGTCCAAATGATGAGAAGCAAAAAAGGTGTCAAATTAGTTTGTTTTAATTCCATAAAGAGTTTGATATAAGCTTTCCGAGTTTTTGCCGAGTATTAACCGGCACAACTGAAATGATTCACCATTTTGACGTCGCGACTCGGACTAATGAGTGCAATACACCATTTTAATCCTTGAGTTACGACTTAAAACTTGATGCCCATCAATTTTCTAGCTTGCAGTGGCTTTTTGAGAAAATTAATTTCAAAAATTCCAAAAATTCCCCAAAAATTGGCATTTTTAAAATCAATGTAGAAGGCATATATGACAAGTTACACATTTTCTGAGGCCAGAAATGGATTTTTTGAACATTTTTCCTGCTTAGAAGTATATTTTATAGGGTATTTTGTAAGTTTAAAATTACACCAGAGCCAATTTTCCAAAAGGGCCCATTTATCACATTTTTCTTACTTGCCAAATTTTGCGTAGATTTTAGACAAAAGAAGAAAAATATGTGTTCCCGTTGACATATCAATTTCATACTCCATACTGTCAATGTATAGTATATATGCCAGTTTCCCACCAAATGTCTTAATACTAGGTCATCATTAAGATACATTAAATGTAGCGCAAACTAGTGCATGTAACACTAATCCAATGGTGCCAAATTCTTATTTGGGCTTGGTTCTACCAATGGTCCTATCCCAAATATATAAAATACACTTTTTATGGTTTCCCCAGTTCAATATTATACTCAAGATGTACCATGAGGAGTTAAGGCTCCTGCAGGGCAAAGGGCCCCTTAGGGCAAGGAGCTCCCAGAGTACTAATTATGGAAGTAGAATACAGATAAGGGAGCGATTCTAGCTAGCATTTGTTCTATTTCTAAAAAGTCCCTCCAAATACCTGAATTATCCTAAATTTGGATTCTCTGCAAAAACTATCAGCTTCTGGGAATAATTTGAGGCCCACTAAAATTTTATGGAGGGCACCCAACCCTTTAAAGCCCTGCCCTAGCCCTGTGTTGCACACAATATTGGAATCTTGCAAATTTAGGTTTATTATGCCTAACCAAACCTAACCTGGCAGTACAGTCTCAAAAAAGTAAAATTATGCCCTAGCCCTGCAGGGCTCCCATCCCAGGGAGGCACTTGTTTTGTTAAGTTGGATGTATAGGATGCTGATTGCATAAAATAAGCAGGCAACAGCTAAATTTGACCCCCTCTGCCAAGTCCTCTGGGGGCTCCTTGCCCTAAGGGACCCTTTGCCCTGCAGGAGCCCTAACTCCTCATGGTACATCTTGAGTAAAATATTAAACTGGGGAAACCATAAAGTGTATTTTGATTAATTGGGATAGGACCATTGCTAGAACCAAGCCCAAATAAGAATTTGGCACCATAGGATTAGTGTCACATGCACTAGTTTGCGCTACATTTAATGTATCTTAATGATGACCTAGTATTAAGACATTTGGTGGGAAACTGGCATATATACTATACATTGACAG
>LR140535.1:0-16288 GCA_900659605.1 Tisbe holothuriae | reverse complement strand
TTTTATTACAAAATTCAAGTATAGTTTACTTGTATTTTGTAATAAAATACCTTAAATTGCTCTATCAAGTCAACTATGGCTACTGATAGTCTATAACTGACCATAAAGATTATGTCCAGTGAACACCCCCTAGGACATATTCGGACTAATGAACACCCTCAGAAAAACCGATTCGGACTAGTGAACACCCTCAGAACAGATTCGGACTAATGGTATACTACTGTGTTCGGTCTAGTGAACACCCCCAGATCAGATTCGGACTAAAGGAATACTACTGTCTTCGGACTAATGCATACTAGGCACAATTCGGACTAAAAGTATACTTCTGTCGGACTAAATGTGTTCCCTCATCATCGTATCTAGAGCAAGTTGATAATGATAATAATAGAACGGCGATTATTGCTTTAAGAATGCAGCTAGACGGTGCCAGTAGAAGAAAGAACGAAGACAAGAATGTTTTATGGAGTCAGGCTTGACTTGCCAGCCAGCCAGTCCTCAGCTCAGTATGTAAGAAGAAGCCATGGAAGATGAAATTTGAAGAAACACTAATCCCGCTTTTGGACATTTCTTCTTCTTCTTCTTCGATTACTCATTGAAGCATGGCTTTTGAGACGTGTATTTCAAACGTGTACAGTTGCATTTTGATCCGGTAGCTGTATGTTAGGAGGAGTTTCATACTGTTGACAGGGGAGGAGGCCTACTTTTAAACTTTTCATTCAGCTTTCCTATGATCCCTTATCAACGTTTTCCTCTCTCTTTCCGCGTCTTTTTCTCTGTACGGACAAAAACAAGCGACAAAAATATGATCCATAAGAAGATTCCATTAGAGCCGCATACAAAACCGCCACCGGGATGATCGATCTCTGTTGTGTTTTGTGCCGCTAAAAAGCTTCTATCATGTCACCTTTTTATCTTCATTTTCCACACATTTAAATCATGGCAACATATTTAATACGGTAAAAACACACGTTAAACAGTTTTCATTAAGGTAAGAAACCAACACTTTTTACGCCAGTATCAGCGTGATATCAGAATCATGCATGCATGTTGTTGTAATATTATTCCCCCTTTTCCATTATGATACGCATCTTGAGCAGCTTTGGCCGTGAATCTGCGCAAAAACAAAACAAAATGAAGCACAGCAGACATCTGAAAAGTTGCTCTGGTTTTTTGGCATGCAAAGTCTTTTTTGCTCCTACCGCCGCTGAAGACTTTTTTCTTCTCCTACTCATCCTCTAATAACCACGTTTTGAAGAAGAAAGAAAGAAAGATATGCGCCAGCAGCAGCAGCCGAAATCTTTGACGAGAAGCAGCAGCAATGATGTTATGAGCTTATGAGATGATGTTGGTTTGAGCTGAGCGACGCTGCTGTATATGTGTGTGCCCAAAACTGCGCACGCTGAGTCAGTCTGCAGAAAGTATAAGACTGGCCGGCCTTAAATGGAAGAAGACTTGGCCAAAATGCGTTCTTTTTCCCCACGAAAGATTACGTTTTGAGGTCGCCGTTGTTGTTTCAATCTGCCCAATTCGTTTATCGTGATCGGCCTTCCCCTCCTCTTGAATATGGACAAAATGCTTTTGCTTCTAACTGATTTTTGAATAGACTATGATTAAAATCGATGAATGATGATTGCCTCGGCTTCCATTTGATAATAATGGTTATTGTGGATACGAGTTCCATCGCTGTTGTTGCTGCCTATACATCTTTTATGGCCCCCAAGGCAAATTGGAACTGGCAAATGAGACTCTTTTACTTGTGTTTAGGTATTAGTGGTCCATCCGTCTCTCTCGTATTCCAAGAAGAACAATAGCCTCCTCCTTCGATCGTTGGGCCTCGAAAACGATGATGAACTTTGATAACGTTTTTCTGTCAAAGGCGTTTTACCATCCGGAGAAAATGGAAGAAGAAAGCGCGCGCGATAACAATCAGCATGACATGAGACATTTGAAAGGGAGGCACAAAAAGAGTTCAACTTGGATAAAAAGACGGGCCTAATGTTGGTAACAAAAAGCGGTTAATTGGCATGACGTTGCCGAGGAGGAG
Organism: Tisbe holothuriae; assembly: GCA_900659605.1. Lineage (NCBI taxonomy): Eukaryota > Metazoa > Arthropoda > Copepoda > Harpacticoida > Tisbidae > Tisbe > Tisbe holothuriae. Next base: position 14,244 of record LR140535.1, on the reverse strand, counting down.
AAGAAGGCTCCATTGTTACAGTTTGAATGCTGTCTAGAGAGCCCGAGAGGTCTCAATTTTAACAGCTTAGATCGATCGACGATGCACAAAATAGAGGCAGAACTCGGTTCAATTAAAACGCTGCAAAGGTTTTTTCTCGCTCTCCGGTCAGACTAATTTTCGTGTTACCATTCATGCATTGGAAGAGACTGAGGAGAATTAAGCGATTTTTATGCTTTGGAAACAGCACAAAGGATGTTTAATGGGGGTTAAAAATGTCTCAATTTTGCATTGCGAATCGTAAAATCTTTAAGACGGTTTATATCCCGTTCAAATATGTGAATTCTGATTAAGACATCATCTGAAACAACGGATATTCTTAATAACCGCATCAAAGAGCGGATTTTATTCAGACAACGGACTCATTTCCCTTCGTTTACGATTGTAGCTCTAAAATGACTTATCTGATGTTAGATTGAGTAAATCACCGGCATATAAAAGAAATGACTGCGGGTCGTTAAAACCGTTTAACGTCCAAAAATTGGATGCACACATAAAAGGAATTCTTTTTACAACTGTGAAGGTAAAAAGTAGATTTTTGTTCCATTTTCACCCTGTTTTGCCATTTAGCCCACCCGCAATTGCCAAAAATAGGCTTAACTAATGTCAAGTACATCTGCCTCAAAATGTCTGAATCCAATTGCGGCTTCCTTCGTTTTCACGGCCATCAACATGTTTTATTTTTATTGCCTCTGTTTTGTTTCCATTATTCGTAATTGCAGAGGATGTATTTCGTTTTATTTTTCGGAGATATTGGGTTCGGATGAGGTCGAATTAGCATGCGAACAGATACGCAATTTATACATGTTTAAAATAGCGTATACGCAGAGAACGGTTTCAAAACCACAAGAACCCCTCTTGTTGTTTTATCACGGAGAGATATTCAACTTCTTTTTGTTGCCTTTTCAACGATTATTTCAGCCATGCCAGGAATATTTTTCGCTCATTTTTTACCAATGGAGCTTTAGAATGCTGAATGTTTCATTCGGGCTGGAATCGGTTTCTGAAACACATCTTGTGTGGGCTGAGTCTTTTAATAGTGTGACCAATGGAGTCATCCTCTCCATTAATATATTGAGAGAATATACGAGAGCAGCAAAAAACTCCATTGAATAAAAATCGCTTTCGTGACTTGAAGTGGTCACAAAATGGGCCATATTATATTTATCTGAAAGGCGTGAACTCAGCCGGTTTTAATGGTCCGTTTTTAACAATCACCCCAAGTCGTGATATTTCATGCAATCTGTATTGGTTTCTTGGGAGACTTAATGATGCAACAAATTTGAGGCCGCCGCCGAGAGTAACAAAGGTGATTATTAGAGTTTTATTTTGGGGAGGTCACGGGAAAAAACGAAAAGGAACAACAATCGTTAATGGACTCATTATTGAATCTTATTTACGACTATTACCTGATGATTCTCGAAGGAAATAACATCATAAGAGCAAAAAGTCCAATTTCACCACATTATTTAGAATCATTTCACTTTTTGTGTCTTTTTATGATGCATTGGTTTCCGTTACATTCCATCTCCGGCGCTATGAATAATCTTTATAATGGGCATAAAATTCGGTGAGAAAATTGGAAGTGGTGATATCTGGAAATTTTCTCATTCATTTCAACGCCATCCACAGAGCTATAAACACACTACATAGCTCAATGGTTGCATCAATGCATCTTCGTTGAAGGCCTCTTGCCAAGATTAAAAGAAGAGAGCCTGAGATTAATTGGCTTTATGCGCCTATCATCTTTCAAAGGAATCATAAAACTCAGCCATGGGAGTTCAACAGAGTTCAAAACTGGAGGAAGATTCGCGCCACTTTTGCTCATTACACCCGTTGTTTTCGCCCTCCAGGGCCTACTTGCACAAATATGCCTCATGAGATTAGGAATCTGCTTCATTATTCATGAGTCATCATCAAGTATGAGAAACTTTATTCGGGGGAAAACGGGTTTTCTGACTTCAGACATTGTTTGCAATATAATTAGCACTCGGTTGGGAACACGTTTTTCTCCATATTTCTGAACCAGAATCTATTTATCTCTGTCGGTGTTTGCAACAAATATTCGTGCCTAACATTCCTCCGAATTGAAACTCTACTTATTCCAATTTTAACCTGCTGACATGTCTGTGTAATAATAACGGGGATGATGCAGTGTTTGAAAAGGTCAGAAATGTGTTGCAAGAGGATTGTTTCAAATCAACGGGATGACGAACGTGTTGATGTTTTGCAACTGAGTGTGCAAAAATGCATAATACGTAATGCAACCAATTTAACGCTGCAATAACTGCATTTCTAATGTCAATAAGCAGCTTCTAATAAGTGAGAACACAATTTCAACTGTATCGGGTTTCATATCTATAAGAAGTTTGGCCAAAATAGCAATTACCGTTTTCCTGGACCGAAAATCACTTTTAGAAGAATCCCATTTTGCAGCCAATTTTGCGGACTGAGTCCAAGACGAAAGAAAGAAAGAAATACTCTTTGCCCGCGGCTGTCTTGCAGTCGCTCTCGTGTGTTTCTAATTCGGAAAATAGGTAGAAGAACGGAATCGCTGCTTTGTTGTTTGTCAGCCATGGGCAAGAATGAAGAAGGCAACAACAATTTATGATTCCTCTCACGGAAAAAGAAAGGAAAATCAGATCAGATTTATACGCGCAATGACGAATTGAACTCCTGTTAAAGTTGTATCTCATCCATCTTGTAAAAGTCAAACCGTTTTGGGTCTTGCACTCCAAGACGTCTTGCTTCCTTCTCCTCGTCTGAACCAACATTTGATATTTGCATGTCTAAACTCGATTTACGAAGCGTTTATTTTCCCATGATGTTGAATAATAAAAACAGTGACAGATCCGTTCTAGCGTGGAAAGTTATTCTTTTACATAATCGGCCGCAGAAACCGCACACTTCAAATATGTGTGTTATACAACGTTGTGAATATGCTCAAATGTGTGATTAAAACGCCCTTAACATGACAATGGATTCGTATAAAAGATGCCATAAAACGTCAATAAATGCGAAGCGTATGCAAATATTATGCAAACGACGCGTTTAAAAATAACCAAGATATATTGTTATTGTGCTCAGCCGATCATCAGCATGTGAATAATGAAGTTTAAGCTCACACAGCACAAATGATAATTAAGCTGTTTTTGTCTCTTGTGAGTACATTGAAATTTGAAGAAAACACACCTGCAAATGCTTTAAAAGTTGGAATGTGTTACATAAGACAAAATTGATTTTATTATTCGTCTTCCGTTTTTACGTCAATTTAATTCCGATAGCGACAAATTTGTTCCAAACATTTTCTGAATATTTTCACAGTAGGTTCGAATGAATTTAAAATGGTGTTGCCTCTGTTGCGAAGATAAAACTTATAGGGCGCAGATCCCATTGTTAACTGCAAGAGTATAAAAAGTCAGAAAAATGCGGTTTATCCACCAAATGGAGCTCATAAAAGTGCCTCTGAAAATTTGTTCCTTCTCCTTTCAAGGCCATTTTGAAAGACAACAAAATCAAACCGCATTTAAAAGAACAACAAAAAGCTCTCCACGCATTTACCAGACCAGAAAGAAAGGAGAGAATATATGACAGGCATGCGGTTATTATACATTCTCTTTGCATTATTTCCAACAGGCCTCTGTTACGTCAACTTTAGAACTAATTGGTTCATGTAGAAAAGAGACCTAATTGCATTGTGAGTAAGCAGTGAAGCAAATCGACGTTAAATTCCGGCTAAAAGATGAGCAAAGTATTTTTATCACCTACATTTTATCTCTTGGAAATACTCAAAAATGTTCCGAGATCTTGACAAGAATCTTTTACACAAAAAACTGCCACCGTCGTTGAAGCTTGAAATTTGAGCACATCAGCAGAGGTCAACTTTTGAGCAAACGGTTTTTCCACCGGAAAATTAAATATAAAATGTCAGAAGCATCTCAGTAATAGATTCAGAAGATTTGAAATCCTCTTAAGGCGCCACATTCTGTGAACGATGTTGCCGCATGCAACCGTTCAAATAAAGGATAAAAAGATTCTTTTTCGTGTGTAGGAAGTTTCTTCACCTTTTTGTGAGTGGGGTTTGGAACAAATTTCTCCCATTTTTCATTTCGGTATCAAATGGGTCAAACGGTTACAAAATATGCCCCAATCTGTCACTTTCAACGTGTGTTATAACGGGTTCCATCAGTTAAGCTCTCAACAGGGTCTCAAATTTCGACAACAAAAGAGTTTCATTCAAGCCAGTTTCCTTGTCTAATGAATTATCTGCACATGGCAGAAAAAGAGGCCCATTTAGCAAGAGCTGAGCCAGAAAGGCCTTCTTTAGAGAGATAAAACTCGCGTGACAAATTCTCAGCCCATTGTTTGCATATTTCCAACTCGTCATCTGTGCAAAAATGGAAACTTGATCCGAGGCATTTCTTTGTCTTGAGAGACCTCACAACGTCTACTACAGGCTTTGGGCTTCATAATAATTCATATAAGTAGTGCGAGAGGAAGAGTAAGATTAATGACAAAATGACCTTTTCCTGGCCCTGGAGTTAGAATTAGAAGAAGAAGAAACGATGTCGATGGGATGATTGCTCGTAATGGGGCTCAAGAGCAGTAAAGGGAGCAGCAACGTGGTTGGGGTTTAGAGTTTCAGAAGGAGTTAATAGGGATGCCATTTTATATCATATCTAGTCATAATTATACAATGTATTTTATTGGCAAATGTGTACATATGTAACTGTATGTCATTACTAGCGCCACATCATGCATAATCTTTTTATAGTGGCAACCCTAAACTCTCTCTGCGGTCTAGACCGTTGTTGCTCTATGTATACTTTTTAAAGCAAGATATTCTCTTAAGAGCAAAGGCCAATTATGATTTTTTGTGTATAAGCGGAGAAAATTGAGTACGTGCGCCAAATGCACAAAAACGGAAACTTTCCAGTTGTAGGCGGAGAGAGAGCAAAAATGGTTTGTCAACAACACAAAAACTGGGGGATGAATAACAGTCGTATAACGAATGCAAGGCGCATATATTGAGAAGAGAGCCTCTTTTTCTTCGTTCAACTTGGCATCGATCCAAAAGTGGGAGAAAATAATAAGATGGAGAAGAAGAGAAACTGGACCTTGCTACGTCGTAGTAATAAAAATCTTGGGAACGAGAAACTAATTAGGCTTTTTTCTCTTGTCTTTACGACTGTTTTGCACCTCTGGCAACACTTGATTTATGCCGTTGTAAATAAGGGGGTGCGCACAAGACTAAATAAGCATAAACGTTTTCAAGATGATGGGCTTATAATAGGTCGGGTGTGTCTTATGCACACACAAAGTGGGTAAATTTAACCCTCTCTCTCAATGCATTGAAAATTGCTGTTCTTTGGAGTAAGAACAAATATGCCTCTGGTGTTTGAAACCTACCGATGGCAGAGATAGATAAGCCGAGCATAATCATGCATGAATATGCGCCATTATTGAACGGTCAGTGCAGACGTGCAACAAGCTGAAACAGGTTTCTCTGGAAATACCATTTGTTTCTGCATCTCCTTCTACAGAAGTGAAAGTATATAAAATAAGGTTATAGGCATTTTGATGCCCCCTGCAGGATATACACAGGCACTATTATATACATCCGAAACCGTTTCAGACTCGCAATGAGTGATCATGTTTGGCTGGCCGCCGGCCCTGTTTTCTCTCCTCAAGGGTCAATTATTATTAGAACGTCATCGGAGGCGATTGGGCGAGGCTTCATTTTGTTCCTCGTATGTATAAAAGCACATAACTGTATCATGGGCAAAAACGCCGCTCTGAATGCAATTTTGGTGTGGTTTACCAAATTTGTGGAAGCTTCAATAACAACAGGTGGATAAACAAACTCCAAAACTGCACTCGATGTTGTTCTCCATTCAACATATGCGCCAACAGCTCTCTTTTCCATTATTTACCCAAATATGAAACTGTGTAGGTAAATATTGACCAGAGAAAAGCTCATTCATAGAGAAATACGTCTTCATCTTCCAAAGCTGCAGGCAATTGATTTTAGAAAACATATTTTCAGCATATCAGGAAGATGTTCCTTTGCATAAGACCGTCGGGCACTGACATTAAAAAGAGATAAAAACGAGCTTTTCTTTAGAAATCGCCGTTAAAAGGAATCTTTTATCAACGTTGAGAGGTGACTCGGTGATATTTAACGATGTTACATTTTTAAATAGCCGACTTAAACGACGGCTCAATATTGTGTGTGCAGCTGAAAATGAAGACGGTATAAAATGACAATTACGAGAAAACCCAACAACACTGCAAGTGATTAATGTCGAGCTAAAGAAGCAATTACGTAAGCGAGTATCGGTGCGTGTTACAATGTGTGTGGGCTTGTGCAATAATGACGATAATAATTCCCGGTATTGTTACAATCAGACTGTCAGATGGCGAGCAGCACACAACACCTCTCTCGAGTATTTGGATAAGGAATCATCGTCGACACTACAATGTCTATATTTGCTTATAAAGCGTTCATTGACATTCCATGCACACAGCCATTCGATCAAATAAAAATGCACGACTTCATTCAAACGGACAGCGGCGGCAAGAGCCATAAAAAGTGAGTGAAGGGCCTTCTTTGACTGCATGCAGTATTGTCGAATTTTGGTGTTGATCTTGAGATGAGTGCTCAGCATGAGGTAGACACGAAGGACCCGATGAGGAAAAATAGACTCTGTCAATCATACTGATATGTAATTTACAAAGTTTAGTTTGAAAGCAATTGAAAGAATAGTTGGTTTCTCGTAAAGTGATCCATTACTCCATATAAAATATTTGTTGTCTATGCAATAATTCTCGTTGGATACGTATCCATTGAGCTAATATTGGTCTTCTACTCCCAAGATCGATCAGTGGACACTCAGCAGCAGAGGTGCCAAAAACTACAAGTGGATACATTTCTATAATGGACACAAATCTTGTTTTTTCAACCACAAAATGTTTTCCTTTCTCTGCATAAAAATGCAGGATTATCTTTATGCATTTATTATGTGTCACAAAAGGTTTATTTTCTCCGGTTAGGATGTATAACGGTAGTCGTCGTAAAAAGGTTTTTTATCTCCCAGTGGCGCCTTTTTCCGCTAATAATACACCTTTGAGTGTGCAAATAATAATAAAATTCAGATGCTATGGGCGCAAAAACTCTCTCTCCTTTTTCCGCAATAAAAACTGTGCCAAATAGGGAAGAGTGATAAAACGGAGAAAAGAGTTTCTTGGCAACATATTTTGACCAAGTCATCCATTCATAGACACTTTCATGCAAATGGACCTTTTAGGCATGTGCGTGTATCTTAAACACCCGGAGAGATAAAGATTAAGAAGGCCTTCTTGTGGCCATAAAATGTGTCTAGCTTATAGAGTCGGGGTATAAATAAAGTTTTTGCAGCCGAGAAATGAGTTATAACCTGTCACGTCCAAAAATAGCAGTAATTCACGATTCATTCTTCGGCTATATTATTGTTGCAAAATATATTCCACTCCTACGGTGTTATTATTACACCGGTTACTGAATAATAATGGTAGTAATAGTGGGTGGTTTAGATATAAAATTGAAGCTGATGTTTTGCTGCTCGGAATGCTCGCACATGACCGTATCTAAACTTTGCCTTCTTCATGCATGTTGTGTATTCCAAGAACGTTTGGAATTAAACCCGTTGTAATAATATGTAATTTATATCTTTCTTTCTTTCTCTTTGTGCAGCTACCGTGGCAATTTATCCACTGCTAACAAAGTTTGACCCGTCCATGATTTGATTACAATATATTCTTGGCATAGCAGCTGGAGAAGTCTCAAACATTGAATTAATTCTTAATCACAGGCGTGCAACAACAAGTTTGATGGCAAGGTCATTATTATCCCCTCATCACATGGTTTATTGGCTCCGTTTCAACACCATTATCACAAAATCATTAACGTGGTCCGTTCAAATGCATAGACTTAAGATACTGGATATGAAAGGAAAACATAACATTGCAACAAAATATCCTTGTGATACCAAAACAAACTCAGAATATGCATATTCCTTACACCAAAGGCACTATTTTAAAAGAATTATAGGAGATTGGATTTCATATCTAGGCTTTTCATATCCATGGTTGTTCGATGCAGCTCAAACTGCAATATATATCGACAACACGGTCTGATGACGTAACATCGTTTTAGGAAGATGGTCACAAATGACCTGAGATAGAAAGAGTAGCAGACCGAGATCCAGCTTTAATTCTTCTTTAGCCGGAGGCGACTGGCCGGGAATATAAATTGTAACACGTGGAGTCCGAATGTATAATATTAAGTCCAAGATAACAATGACTTAAACTCTGGATTATTTGTCATAGCTAGACACATTTCGTATTCTCCAGGGTGGGTCCCATTTCTCTCCTTGCATACGTGACACCGTTCGTATTTCCCGCCAATAAGGCAACGATGTTGTATCGTCTACACCGATCTGTGAACACTCAGGTATGCCACTTTCTACAGACTTCATTTTGGAGGCCTATTTTCAGCCAATCTTATCTTGCATCTTGAAAGAGAGGAACACACAGCGAGATTTGAGGACGAGACACAATCAACATTTCTCCACGGAAATGGAATAACTCAGATGCAGGTCGATTTGTTGCCATGACTTTCTCTCTTCATTTAAATGCATTTACAACATCACTTCATGTCCAAACAAGCAGATTAGCCGCTTATCAGCGGTGCAATCTTTTTATAACATGGCGGCAAAAACGTTTTATACACCACCGCGAGCGGTCAAAATTAAAAGGAGAAATCTGACCCAAAATGGAAACAAAAGTGCATTTAAATTGCATCCTGAAAACGTGACGATGGTATTAAGAGTTTTCTCCAAACGATTGAGATTTGTTGAATCGGCCTCAGGCTTGAAATCGGACAAGTTTTTTGGCCGACTACAAGTTTAATATCATCCTATTATTCATCAAAAATAGGCGGCGGCGTCCCCTGCCTAAATTTGGAACAATCCGTGCATAACTACAGGGTATTTGACGAATCGAGCCAAGATGAGAGAGCGTGAAAAATGGATTTCTTCTTTGAGGAATTCAATATCATTTGTTTCGAGTGTCTCTTTGGTGAATGATTGGAAATTTATGCCATTGTTCCTGCCAAAAGTACACTTTTCTCATACGGTTGGCCTAGAAATATCGATATATACTCAGCTCTCACACACGCAAACAATAACAACAATGGCCACGCGTGGCTACAAACACTCCGTCATCAGAAAAAGCTAAAATTGGGTTGAGGAAATTGGCCTAATGCGTCGACGACTCCAGTCTTTGGGTAATTCGCACACTCAAGAAAGAAGAAGAGAGAAATAGTGACTTTGACACGCAAACATGATGCTGCAAATGCTGGCTGTCATGGAAAAGTGTGCAAAAAGTATGAATTCCACCGTCTCATGTTGTAGTAGCTCAGTGCGGAACAATAGAGTAAATAGATTACAAGACCATCTAGAGACAATGTTGCTCGCAGGCACGCAACAGGAAAAACCGCAGCAGAAATATTTATTTGATAGAAGAAGAAAAAACTGTCTCCAAAGTTTTCTTTGTCTCGTTGCCAATTTGTGGAATGTATAAAATTTTGGGGAAAGGGACCGACTGCAATTTCCGGTTTAATGAGAAAGACTGGAGCAACTGTATTCTTTGTTTAACCAAGTCACGACGTGCAGCAAAGTTATATTGTTGCCCATGAAGTTAACAAGGTGTCGAAGATATCGATCACTCTCTTCATGAATATATTTCCCCAGACGCCCATAAAAGCAGTTTTCCGATTTAATAAACTACACGTTGCTGAAAGCTAGAATGTGTTTTCTTCACGTGGGCGTCTTTTTAAATTTCCTTTTCCTTGCAGCATGACAAGAGAAGATGTTTTCTCACCTGGTTAGCAAGAAGCTGATTCTTTCACCTTTTCAGGCCCTTTTTAAAGAGCGTTGACCCGGAAAAATGAATTTCGAACCCGCACGCGCCATCGCAGCAATGCGAAAGGAAGAACACTCCATAGAAACATAAAACGAGGACGTCCAAACTCCAAACCAAAGAACGTTAACTACTCAAAGACAAGAGGTTGCGTGAACGTGACATCGAAAGGTAGCGGCGATAAAACCATTAGAGTACTCACTGCATGGGTCGTCATTACACCGCTCCTCCTGCCGGTCATCCCCCTCGCACGGCGTCACAAACAATCCCTGCCTAAGAAGCTGCCTCGGTAGTAGTCCCGCGCGGTCATTCTGCTCGCAGGTCCGCTCTCGATTCCGCAACCCGCCGCCGCACGTGAGCGAGCACGCGGTCCACTCACCCCACTCGGTCCAACCGGCGCACGGCTGGTCGTTACATCCCTCACTCTCACTCTTTTGCCCGTCACATCTGCAATTATAATATTGTTACTCAATGTATACATTATGCATTTTTCTACTTACTGAGGGTTGTCAGTGGCTGGGCTTCCATCAGGCCTGGTCGTGGCAACGCAATCCCGGTCTCTAGTTCGCCGCCCTCCGCCGCAGTGGAGGTCGCACTCTCCCCACTCAGCCCACTGCGTCCACTCCGAGTCCGGCGGGCAGTCCTCCGTGTTGCAGAACAGCATCATGGACGCGGCCCCGTCGCAGGTCTTGGCCCGGCCGGTCCGCCGTAGCAGCAGCCGCTCGTCTCCCGGCACGACGCACGCGCGGTTCCGCTTCTGGTTGCCGCCGCCGCACGTCTTGGAGCACTCGCTCCACGTGGACCACTCCGTCCACAGTGGGTCGACCTCGCACTCCACGTCTCGGTTGCATTCCTCGGTGCGTTCGGTTTCTCCTTCGCCGCAAGCGCTCAGCGCATTCGAACCTGTTAATGACACTATTAGAATCATATCTAACCGAGGAGTAATACTAAGTCCGGACCTCCGTTATCCCCGGCCGATATGTCGTTGTCAGCGTCGCACTCCCTGGTGGAGGTCCTGGTGCCGCCGCCGCAGGAAGCCGTGCATTCGCCCCAACTGGACCATGGAGACCATTGAGGGCAGGGTTCATCATGACAGCCCATGGACTAAAGAGAAAGTATTGTTATCTTATATTCAAGATACATCTCTTTCTGTTCGTGTTTATGAGATATTGTTATTTGTACTAATGAGTAACACCTGGTTGATACATCCAGGATTTAATGCTTTATTGCTGTAAACAATACAACTAACTATTGATTAATATTGAGTACATACTCGTAGCAGTACTATTTATTATATTTAGTTATTCTCTTTGTGGGCGATTCAATTTGAGTTGACATGTTTACTTAAATTGATCCATAATTGTCGCTGGTCATGCATTGAACTAACCTAGACCAACTGTTACAAAAAATCAATTAATGTGTAACTAATACTAATGATTAAAAGTACAACTTTTGAATATATATCTAATATATAGTGATACAATCTAGAGCATTTGAAATGAATATATTCAAATGGATTAATTTTAAGAGGAAAATCAGACGACATATAGTTACACTACCCCAAACGGCATTAAATATTTCGGGCAAAATTTTATTTTATGACGTGTCAAAACCTACATAGAGCCAGGGCATATTATTGAAAAACTCTGTAGTAATTGTAAGTATACTCACAATTATTGTGTATGCGAAAGTCGTACTTAGCTATTGTCCCCTAAATAATTAACTCAATAACTCCCAACGCGACGATAGTATATGCTTTCATTGCTCTCGATCAAAATCGTTCGAGTTTTTCTGTCCAACGTAAAAGTAAGCAACAATAATATTATTTATAATACTCACTTGTTCGTCGAATCCAAAAACATGAACCGGAACATGTCTCTAATTTAATGACTCTCACAGCTAACCCAATTTCTGTATATCATCCTTGTTGCTTATAACCTAGAGACGTGCGAGTACCCCTGAGAAAAGGGTACCCGGACCAGATGTTTTACCAGTCCGGGTCCGGCCGGCCGGATCGTGCCCTTAAGTAATTTACAGAAGATGAATAGGAAAAATCATGTTCCTGGCATGCAGTGAACGCCATGGAGGATATCAAGTAAAACTTATATATTTTACTTCGCACTTCTAACTGTAAGTAGTTAGAGAGACTAAGCGGCAACCCCCTAGCTATGTAGTAATTATTCAAAGCTGGACCCGAACCCGACAATACATATCTACTTATAACTGCACTTGTTGCCATGGAAAAATATTTCTCACTGAACCAATATGCACATGTTGAATAAAATGGTGCATATCTAACTATTTGAGCAGTTAATTTCTAAACATGAAACAAGTTTACGTTTATTGCTCTAAAATGAATAAAACGTTTGTGTTGCTGTCTTTGATATCAATGGCGTTCTTATTACATTTTTGGCACCAGAAAGTGAACCAAATTGAGCTTTCCAATTTGCAATAGTGAGTGCCAGTCATGTTATAACAGTGATCACATTTAAAGTATCCATATTTATAGTTTGATCACAGAGAGGGTAAACGAGGAAAGAATTGCAACCTTTAGAGCAGCCTGCAAGCGGCATGTGAGTGAGGTTGCCATTGCAGAGACAATGTGTCCATGGACCACTGAAGATGCACCATCTAATGAATCATGTAATTCCATTTTTCCATAATTTATGTTCACCCCACTAAATTTGAAGAAAAAACTATGCAATGGGGTCGTAGCGCTGGATTCATATACTATAATTTAATAGTGACCCCCTCGCCCTCATAGAATGGGAAAGCCCGAAGAAAGGAATTCCTTGAGGAATAGTCTGATTAAGACAAATAACGTTCAAGAAATAAAGACACAACTATCCTTCATGCAATGTTATTTACAACTAAGGATTTATACAAATAACATTAATTAACCTCTTGGAAAGCAATTTAGTATACTTAATAATAATAATATACATATAAATGAAAAAAGCTAAACTGGTACAAGGACGCCTCGATCCTGCAGGACCTGCATCTTCTTTGAAAAAAATAAAACTTTATGTAAGGGCATTTGATGCAAAATCAACAATAATAAGCATTTTTCTGTAAGGCCATTTCTCAAATATTGGTTCAATCAAGTTTGCTGTAATTTTGATCATGTGTTCAGTGTGCAGCTGCAAACTTTACTTCCGCCACTGAAGTAAAATTGGTGTTTCTGTGCCCCATAACGGATTTTAGCCGTCTTGTATCCAATCAAAAAAAGGCTAAAGCAAAAGACCGAGTAAATGCCGACATAAAAAGTTTCTTTTTAGTACATTACGTTGTAACTACCATAAATTGTCCATAGTTGCTACCATACTGTATGTAGTGCTTGTGTACTGCTGGCCTCCTTTTTGGGCCGCATAGCATATGCAGCGCGAGAAAAAAAGGAAAAAATGCAGGTCCTGGTATGAAGGCGTCAATGACTGGTATAACAAAGTGAAACTTTAAAGCCACTTACAGAAACTGGCCGTGCACTGTCACATTTTTAAGTGGAAATTTTCCAGGTCCAGCCCTTTTATGGCAGGAGTACAACTTTTCAACCTGCTTTGTAACAAAGGCCGGATCTAGCACCTGGGTCAGCCATCTTTTAACGTTGTTGCCAAAGGATGTTGAGCCGGTCCCAGGAAAGCTACGCTATATACTAAGACGTGAGTTTTGTAGTTTGCATTGTCTTCTTGTTTAAATTTTGCTGTCTGTGGCTCTGGCACTCCAAGCTCAGTGTGATGAAAGGCCTTCCTCTGTGCTTAACAAAATCTAGCTGATGATTGCCCAGTAACAGTGATTTTCTCAAGTAGCAGACAGTTTGATGAAGCAATTCTACTTGTACCGTCAAAATGTGCTCATTCTCTCTTGCATTTTAAAGACATAGTAATCTAACATTTAGAAAATCACACCATTCCTGAACTGAGTGCTTTATCCAACGTATTTTCATTCATTCATGTTCGTGAGCCCATTGACAGATTCTTGTCAGCATTCAGATATCGGAGAGGGATGATTTCCCGTGGTATGAGAGAAGGTAAAGATCGTAAATAATGCTTCAAGGAAAATCCTTTACATGTACATTGTTTATGATATAGAGAACTATACCTTCTCCGGAGATCAAATTGGCCTTCAAGAGTTTTTACCCTATTTCTTTAAGTACGGTGCCATAAAATTGTAAGTGTGTGATAGGTTTTCCTGCATGTTTATCAGGCTAATACATTAATTTCCAGCCCTCACCACCACTTTCGCCCCATC
>LR140534.1:0-16324 GCA_900659605.1 Tisbe holothuriae | reverse complement strand
ATACCCATATAAAAGTTCCATATTTAAAAAAGATTTTTTGACTTCATAGTCAAGTTGATTGGAGCTCATATAAGGGATATATTTAATGTTGTAATCCGGAGTAGTAAAAAAACACCCTGTAATTACTAAAACATATTTCTTATTGAAGTAATCTTTATTATTGAAAGAATAAAAACTGAAAGAAGGCAGCAGCCTACTAAATGTCGTTTTTTTAAATAGATCAAATATAAAATATTTCTTTCTTTTAACAATATGTTTATATTGTTGATATAATTATAACATATATTTGTTAGTAGCTGTTTTACCACTGTGCTCCGGTCCCGTGGACAAAATTTTAAAAGTCCTAAGCATGCTCAATCAATGGCATTCACCAAAATACTCGCCAAAAAACTCCTGTTCAACATGACTGTATATCACATATTAAAAGGGCCATTTTTACTACCTAAATGTGACAAAAACAGGGTATTAGGTAGTAGAAATTGGTTTTTTGTAACACAGACTTGTGATATACACCATTAGAGCTCTCCTACACGGACGGAAAGAGATAAATATTAGGAAGTTTTCCATGAATGAAGAACATTTCTTTCAATTTCCTGAAGTGTTCCTGAAGTTTTCCATTTTCCTTCTACGTGTAGGAGAGCTCTTAAACAGGAATTTTCTATTTATTTATGTGGAAGACATTGCTCAGGCATGCTCAAGAGTTCAAAAGAAATCTACGGAACTAGTGTTACATTTTACTTACATGCTCCTATTTGTTAAATACAAAAATATGTCTCTGAATATTATCCTGTCTTTTGGAGTTGGTTGGATGTCTCTTATGATCAACTTCAGGTGACAGTGGCTAACCTGTGGAGTTTCAAAATATGGACATGGTCTTGTTAAGAGCACTAAACCAAAATTAAACATATATATGTTTTGCAAGAAAAGAGGGTCCTAATGACTATAATTATTATTCACATAACTTTCAATTATTAATTCTTTATACAGTCAAGGCATCAACACTTTTTGCAAAACATTATAACTTTATTCTCTGATTGTACTATTTAATACAGCTACAGCTGCTGCAGCTGCCCGCCAGCCCAGGAACCATTTAAAGTCAAAGACATTTCCTTGTCAGAAATGAGAAATGTTAATATTTGGGAGGGTGATATTTGATGTGTTCTAGCACAGCCCAGGAATTGCACAGACTAAGATTTTTGCTGGAATTGCACAGATTGAATAGGAAATTGTACAGACTTGGCTGACATCCAGAAGTGTACATAATAGGAATTATACTGACAGTCTTAAAGGATTCTGCTTGTAACTTAGGGGCCCTGCAGAGCTAGGGCATCCCTTAGGAGTAGGAGTAGCACAGGGCTAGGGCTTTGGTCCGCAGGGCTAGGGCAAGAGATCCTGTTAGGTTAGGTTGGGCAAATTGGCAATAAATATCTTTGCAATTCTTGTTCTGTGCAATTCCAGGGGAAAGTTCATTTTGTGCAATTCCAGTTCAGTGAGATCCGGTGAAAAATGCAGTCTGTGCTATTCCTGGACCGTGCTATTACATCACATCTTTGGGAGGCCCTACGAGAGGCTTCCCCAAATTTTGAGCATAATTAAAATACCGTCAGAACAGTGACAATGGAAAAAATACCAAGTGTCAGTTCGGTATTGAAATAATACCGACTAATACCGTGGTGTCGGTATATTATACATGCTTATCTAAAAGGCAACTTGATTTATTTAATGTGCAGGTAATTCAGTGTGATCAATCGAAAGTGTGCAAAACTAAATGAGAATAGCAGTGCACATACTCAAAGATGAAAAATGAGTTCACATTTGAATTGTAATTCATATTTTTTGTTGCAGAAATGTTGTAGAGGGTACCAATATTCATAATAAAAGGTATTTGGTCACCTAAATTACTTTTATCTATGAGAAAACTGCAAAGTAGGTAAAGTTTCCATCTTTGAGTTTGTGAATTTGACTAGCGCCAACCACTTTCACAAACTCAAAGATGGAAAATCAACTTTTTTGACATTTTCTCAATTTTTTGTGCCAATTAAATTTGATAGGGTCCTAAACCATAGGAAACATCATTATTACTTCATTTGGTGCCATTTGACCCTAAAAAACTTTAATTACAGAATAAGGCTACTTTTGAACATTGGCTTGAGTGCCGTTCGTGGTCCGTAACATGAGTTCTTGAATTTGCTCCCGCAGGGCTAGGAAACAGTTTGGTGTACTAATTTGGGAGCCCTGCAGGGCTAGGGAATACCTCAGGACTAGATTAGGAGCCCCGCAGGGCTAGGGCTCCTGCAGGGTTAGGACATGAAGACCAAATATTGCTTTAGTTGACACTGTCAGGTTAGGTTGGGTCAGGCAAATTAGCACTAAATTGAGCCATTTTTGACAGACCCTGAGTACATATTATAATTTATTCTGAAAATAGGCTCATTTAAAAGGCAATAGCCTGAACTATAGGTAAATGCATTAAAATTATGAAAAAACTTAAATCTAGGACGATTTTGACACTACGGACCACGAACGGCACTTGCCCCTGAACATTTCCCATCTTCGATTTTGTGCTCCAGAGCTCAGCCCTGTTGCATTTTAGAGAAAAGTTCATTAATCAAAATTGTAAGAACCATTCCTCATGGTGCCATTTTCTAATTTTGTGATTGTATGCGGCAATCATTCTGATAAATGAAATTTGGCATTAACTTTCAAATGCCAACCCAGCTAAGGTTTGTTTTAATATTGCTTACACTGAAATGCTCTACTATTTGATATATAATTCTGGCAATATATTGGGAACCTAATACCAAATAAGTCAAGGAACCCATTGAATTTTGATTTTGGCCTCCCATATTTGAATTTTCACAAGAATGGCAAGTCAAATTAAGTGTCTAATTTTTTAATAAATGAATTATTATTTCATAAAATTATAACATGTCCCATAAAATCAATTTTTTGGAAACATTTTACTTCAAAGCCACTTTTTCAGAGTAAACCATGTGTGAGTAATTAATTATTATTTACTTTTGCACAGATTCAATTGACCACCCTGTATATACTTTCTTGCAGCAGTCATGTCAAAATTCAATGTACAGCATTAAATTTAATTAACATTTAATAAGTGTCGTCTACATATATTTACAGAATAGTATGTACACTATCTTTTGTACCTGCTGTTGCACCCTTTCAATCAATAGTCCTATTGATGGTCCAGAATTTGCGTATGAAACAGCAAATATGGGAACAATTAAATAAAGACTCAAAATCATTATTGAGGCTGAGTAAGTCATACTTTGGATGTATTCTACAGTATAGTATCAAAACACATACCAGACTTTTGCCAGCCATTTTTAATGTATATTTTAGCATGATTTTGTCTTAGTTTAGTAAATGTCCTGTTTTAGCGGTACATAGAACATTAATACATTTGTGGATTTTTGTATAATAGTCGGCAACATGTATGTTCAAGGGCAAATTACACATGTATGTACATGTTGCAATTAGGCTAAAACTAAGATGGGTGTAACATATAGGTTGTTTCACATGTTTTTTTCTTCTATTTCATAAGGTCTAGATTATTTTTTGATTATATCTTTATATTTTACATTTTATGTTATAAAAAAGAAAATAGGTACTAGGTCCGTGTAACTATGGAAGCACCTCTATTCTAAAAAAATGTGACATGGCACATACGTTGCTGAACATCCCTACTTGGATTGTAGTAGGACTGGACATCATGGAATGTGTTTGATACTGTACTGTTGTAGTATTAAACAGTAATAGTTTAAATGTTATTTTCTAATATTATTATAAAAATATGTTTCCACTATTGTATATATACATATACAATTTCGGTCAAACAGTATCACAACTTGTCATGTACATGACTGCTTCAGTAAGAAGCAATCATATGTATTTTATTTATTTGGAATTTTATTTTATTTTATTTTATTTGCCTTTTTTGAATTATATTTTGAATTTAATTAAAAGTTTTTTTTGCATTAAAAGTTTATATGTTCACTAAGTCTTCATCTACCCTCCTAGATCAAATGTACACTTCTTTTAAATTAGTGTTAAATGAATGTTAAAACAGTGTTCAGAAGAGCCGAAAATAAAGGTTTTATGAAAGCTATAATTGGATTGTAACTACTTATTGTGTACGTAGCAAGCCAAAAGTTGATATTTTGAACCCAAAAGAGCAGTAGCTACATTTAGTTATGATCAAGTAATGTAGACCTAGTTTTATTAGAAATACAGGGTAACATAGTTATGTAGCATTACTTACTTGTAGATGAATTAATTTGGATTAGTTCTATGCCATGATATTATATCAAGAGCAACTCCAAAAGGCAATAAGCTTTACCACCTGTTGTGCAGCAGCTTTTTGGAGAGCGATTGAAAAATCCCAAGCACGGGTTTGGGAATTATATAACCCCGGCCCCCTTGCATGCAATTCTTGCATGCTAACCATTCCGTCTTGAGCTTGTGCTCTCGTCTTTAAATATAGTAGAATGGCACAGTTTTTTCTTGGTCACTTTGTATCTAGTTTTTCTCGTTTTTTTCTTTTTCTTTTGCGGCTACCTCGTTGAGGCTACTACATTCCGTAGGAACGTTCAACCACTTTTTTGGTGACATTCACTGATGGCGCCGCCAGGCTTTACATAATTTGCTGGGGCCTAGCTTCTTTTGGGTCATGCACATTTCAGTAAGCCTGGAAGCATTTCTCCAATTTTTTGGACCAAATATACGTCAAATTTAGAGCAGTTTATCTTTCAGTAGCACCACCGGGGAATCAAACCCACAACCGATCAGTGCCGTGTGCCCAAGCCCGGCGCTCTACTAATTGAGCTACTGCCCTTCCCTTTTCTCGGTTATTTTAAACATGAAAAATCGACTTTATTTTTACATGCGTTTTTAACATTACGAAAAAGTCATATTATATAAAATTCTTTTGCAACGCAATCACGTGAAAAAGTTAAAAAAAAACATTAAACGGATTATAGATAAGTTATTTACTTGACTGTCCCAATGATAAGAAGTAACAGGTGCCATATATGTTCTAATGCTATAAAGAGCTTGAAATAAGTACCCAAAAAAAGAGTCCTTTGCCTCTTATTTACTATTATATTTATCAGTACAGCTGCTTCCCTCCCAGCTAGCCAGGCCAGCTGAGTAGGCAAAAAATGATGGGATTTTTTGGAATGGATAATGCCAGTCTGTGAGCAGCCTAAGAGACATCCCAGACTGGCCACTTTTCCACTTACCAAGCTAACTTTCCAATTTCTTCTAGCAGTTTTCTCCATTCCCTGAGCAATTTTTGGGACTTACAATAATTAGGATTTTACTTCAAGTATCAAATATTTCCTCAGCAGATATGCAAACAGTTGCCAGTATGGGAGTCCTTTCAGAGACGTCCCAGACAAGCAACTTTAGCCATTGCTGCCAGAATATTTTCCCCTTTCTTTTTGAGTTTGCATGTGTCAGAAAACTGATTTGGAGGGGAATATTTTTACTAAACCTGGTAATGAGTGTGTTAAGCATTCAAATTAAATTTTTTTTGATTACATTTTCAACCTTGAATATCCCCTCTTTGGCCAAGATATTAAAGAGAAGGTAATTTTTGACATTTTTTACACCCAAAATTTCAGAGGCCTCTTTCATTTTTTGTGCCGTAGAAATATTCAATGTTAAAAAAATCCTCAGCAGAAATGTTAAAATTGCCTGTCTGGGGATGTTGGAGGATGTCACTAAAATTAATCAACCAATTATAAGTACTTAAGCGAGCACGAGCTCGTGGTGGATTTGTTAGTGTGCAAAACTCCCATGCAAGGGGGCCTGGGTGCGAATCTCGGACCTGGCTCCACCTTGGGACGTTTCAATTGTTCTCCAAAAAGCTGCCACACCAAGTCAAACAGGTGGCGCTACAGGCAATCCCAGCAGTAGCTCCTCTTGGAGTTGCCCTTGGGGGCGTGCTATTGAGATGAACCTGAAAAGGTAGAGCCCTAAAATATAAAAAAGGGATGCATAGCAAACATTTAAAAAATACTTAAGCTTGTCCTATTTTTTTTCTAAAAAGTTTAATAATTGGCTGTCCAAATGATAAGAGTTCTCTGGCGAAATTTGAAACTATTTCAAAGGGCCAACAAAGATGTTTAAACTTAGATAATATTGTATACTCTGTAGTAATAGTTAATACTATAAAAGTACTCAAGAGGTAGCAGAATCTTTTAAATGCCTGTTGCAGGCTCTTTATAGAATTCGAACAAACATATTTTGCCCATTTTGCTGCTTATCATTTGGACAGCTGACTTGTTGTTTTATGTTCCTCTGAAGTTTGTGGTTAATGACAGGGTGTAACATAATTCTGTAAAGGTAAAATATATATTAAATTTCTATATTAAAACATTGATGTGATCCGTTTTAATGACTTTTAATTAGGCCTATTAGATTCGGTTTTCCAAAAAAACATGTCGGAATCGGATTCGGATTCGGTTTTCTGCTATGTAGTAAATTTTGGGACTTGCCATTGCTTCTTTTTTGAAAATAATCAAATCCGACAATTTTTCAAAACCGACGTCACTTTGGTTCGGATTCGAGACTGAAGACCTGTTGGATTTCACACGTCCTCACAACCTTGCTTAAGTAGAGCTGAGGCCGCTCCCAGACTGGCATTTTTGTGCGAAAAATGACGGCAGTTTTCAAAAAATGACGGCAGGTTAAAAAAAATGACTGCATTTTTGGCCAGAAAATGACGGCAGTTTTCAAAAATTTTGGGTAAGAAAATGCCAATCTGGGAGCGGCCTAATATAACGTTTTGCTTAAATAGCCTTAATGGCTTAATTTCCAGTTTTATGTAGTTTTTTACTCTTTTGCTATATGTGTCTTGTTTACATTTAGTTATATTTAACCCTGTCATGTGAATGCGACTTTTATAGACCATTTTGTCTTTTCTTTTATTTTGATAAAACAAATAATGAAAAAGTAAAAACTTTGTATTTTATTTATTTATATTTTTCAAGAATTATTTTTCATTTTCAGAGCTAGTCAACACGCACAAATTATTATACATTTACAATATAGTGTGTTTGAAACTGTTGGCAATAACACAATAAGAATTTATTTATCCACAGTGTAATCCAAAATTATACCTGAAACCGGGTTTTGTCTACACTTTTTTCGATTTTAATTGTCTTGCTTAGCATGATTTACATCCTTAGGGTTTGGATCATGTATAGACAGAAAAATAATTAAAGCAAAACCCCGTGATCAGTTAATTAATTCCAATTTCCCTTTCTAAATTTGACGTTCTACGCAAAAGGGCTGGATATTATATTGAATTTACAAATATTAGTTTAACCCTTTTGTGGTGAATAATCATGTTCAATGATTGCATATAATCAACAATTAAGATTAATATATGGCTATATAAATTATAAGAGTGATCAAGACTAAATTGTAACTTATTAGAAGAGCCAACTAATCCAATTAACATGTCTGTATTGATTCTATAAAAGTACATCAAAGGTAAAGGGCACTTTTTAATTGTTATTTCAAGCTGTCTATATTAGCTGTCCAAATAATAAGGGTTATCAAGAAAAAAATCATCAGAAGAGAAAACACCATATGTTGCCTATGGAATCTAAGGCAAAATACTCTTTCAAATGTTTTTTTTCAAGGTATGTTTAAAACAAGAACACACAGATTTTGCTTCTTATCTGATGGACAGCTGAAACACAAAGACTTATTATACGGATTTATGATATTGCTTTAATGATCAACTAATGTGGACTCAAACAAAATATCACAATAATTGATTATTAGGCTTGTGTTGTAATGTCCACATAAAGACAACAAGCAATAATTAATAAATTAGTTTAAAAATACCTAATTGCAGTAACTATTATATAAATTGTTGATGGACAAAATGTAGATCAGGTTGAACAAATAGAGCTATTATAAAAGAAGGAGCCGAGACATCCGTGTATGAAGTGAGGTTTCAAGCTGACACAAATGACAAGGGAGGTCTGCATGGTAAAGGCAGCGCCCTCCTAAGTTCTTAAATGGTACATGCAGCGCTCTCGTTCACTTCCCCATGCCCTAAGAGAGAAACTGTTCCTACAGGGCAATAAAACAGGAAATATTTCCGGTAATATTTCTGAAAATATTTCTTGCTCTGAAACAAAAAAAATCTCTGCCTCACACACTCACGGCTTAGCTTGCCCGGCTGGGAAGGGAAATATTACCGGAAATATTTCCTGAGTTAATGCCCGTGTAGGAGCTCTCTAAGAGTCCCCTGTTGTGTCTTGGCTCCTGTTATAGGGTACACTTCTGACGCCATTTTGAATGTTTATTATTTTTGTCCCTAGAGGGCCCTACTGGTAACACCACTCACATAGTTATTCTCCCACAGTTACAGCAATAAATTGACAGAAGCAGTCATAACAGAGTGTCATCAAAGACTTTTAATAAATGGGTTATGCTCCTCTGTACTGATACTATAAATGTACCTAAGAAGTAACCAGGCATTTAGACATTACTTTTCAGATGTAAAGCATTACTATTACTATTACATCACATAAAATGTAATGCATTACACAAAACATTACTTTTTGAAAAATATAATGACATTACTATTACACATTACTTTTTACTTGAGACTTTATTAATAAAAATATAGAATTTTCTAAAAAATCAAGTAAGGAAAAGGGAAAATGCCTGTTTAAAAAAATCATTTTGGAATCAGTATTTGAACAAATGAAAGTAAAAAAAAACTTCTTCTGGTTTGTCAGGCAAAAAATTTATTTACTACATAAGGAAAGACCAAAATGTAATAGTAATGCTTCCCAATAATGACCCATTACATTACATTACTATTCCTTTTTTCAAAAAGTAATTACATTACTCAATTTTTCCGAAAATTGTAATGCATTACTTGTAATGCATTACTCTAAACTGAAATTTGGTTTCTGGTTTTCGGTTTTCGCACATATTTACATGGCACCAGCCCTAGAAATTAGTTTTGAACATTAATTTAAGGGGGATATCCAAGAATATTGTAATTTAAGGGAAATTTAAATGCAATTTTATTAAGTAAAAATTACAGTAATTACTTATTCGTTACAAGTTCTCTATAATTGCACTCTTGGTGATTGACATTCTAGGTCTGCTGTCCAAAGGATAAGGAGCCAAATGTGCCAACTATGTTTGTTCTAATTCTATAAAGAGCTTGACATGTGCATTCAAAAGAGTCATTTTCATATTATGTACTATAACGTTGTAGTAGTAGTGTAGTATTTTTGTAGTATCAGTTCAGAACATAATACTGTATATACGTTTAAAGTCTTCATTGGCTCTTTGGAAGAGTTACAATTTTTGGCATGATAATTCTCATTATTTGGACAGCCGAGGTGCCAAGGCTGCCAGTGACACTAAAATAATGGCACTGGCTTTATTATTTTTCTGAAAGTAAGTCAGACAAGGATTCACAAAAATGCATTATGCAGCATCCAATATGTGACAAGATAATCCGCTAAACTGACAATAAATAGTCGTTGCACATCACTGACATTCACCAAAATGAAAGAGGCCTCTGAAATTTTGGGTGTCAAAAATGACCTTCTGTTTGAGGATGTCTTAGCCAAAAAGGGGACAATCAAGGTTGAAAATGTAACCAACCAATGTCATTTTGCAAGCTTAACACACTCATTAACAGGTTTAGTCCAAAATATCAATCCAAATATCTTTTCTGGCCCCTGCAAACTCAAAAAGAAGGTCATTTTTTGACTGTCAAAAAACCAAAGGTCTGTTTCATTATGTGCGTACGTAAAACCAAAAGAAGGATAAATGAAAAAGTATCATTTGTTATTTTTAACTTATAATCATGGCCTGTATTTGTTGTAATTGTCAACTCAATTCTTTTATCAATCTGAAACTCTAACAATTTTAATTCTACAGATATTTAATTTTTTGAGTGCCTCCTACTCCACCGCTTCATTTAGTAATGATATAAGCATTCCAGCAATCCAAATGCATAGTGCACCCCAAATATGACCTAAAAGAGATCAATGAATTTATATAAGCTTCAAGCAGGTTGTACAAAAAGTAATTTGCTATACATTTTTTCCAGTTACAGTTATAAATTACAGCATCAAAATAAATAATATTTTTTGGGATTTTCTGTTCTCATTAAGCAGAATTAATTAATAGAATTTGTCAAATTGAGCAGTTCAAATACGGTGTTAGTATATAAACAGCTTGCAGCTTTCATTTACTGTAACAGTTAGCCTCTAAATTTGTGGGTATGTACATAGTTTTTGCCCCTCCTGAAGGACTGAAGAATTAGAGGGCAGGCCCCGTGGCGCTCCTCTATTTCCTCTATTTTCCTCTTTTTTATTTTGGCCATGTAAAAATTCCTCTTTTTTCCTTAGAGGAAAAAAATCTCCTCTTTTTTCCTCTTTTCCTCCTCTTTTTTTGATATTTCACTTTCTGCCATAATTTTCAAATTTTCGCGCGTTTTTTTCTCTTGTGCAGAGCTCGGCTTTGCCTTGGCAGTGAACTCTGAACTACTTAAAGTTCCAGTTCAATGGCATGGACCGGCCATCAGCTATTTTTTCAGCTCTGCAAACCGTTTACACGGCAGCAAAAGAAAAAAACGTGCAACAGTGTAAGTGAAACTACCGTGTCCGTGCCCGTGTCCTCCTCCTTGCCCGTGGCTGTGCGCGTGTCCTCATCATCATGCCAGGGGGCAAGACCAGGTTCCAACTGAGTTGGCTGCACACTACAGACACTCATGGAGTTCAGCTACAAGACTACATCAAAGAGGACACCAACAGCATCTACAATGCCCACTGCACAGTCTGCTCAAAGTTCATCAATGTGGCCAACCAAGGCCAAAGGGCCATTCTTCAGCATTCCTCTACTAAGCGACACACAGATCTGAGCAAGATCAAGTTGAATACCAAGCAGGCAACCCTGAAGACTTTCCTCTCGGGAAGCAGGACATCATTGATACAGGCTGGGCCCAATCAGGGAGGGCAGACTCCGTCCACATCTAACAGCGCAGCATCTCCGGACACATCCACAGCTCCATCTACCCCGTCAACGTCAGCCCCATCCCAGGCCACTTCTCGGATGAATGCAACACTCTCCCATAAAACCATGGTGTCAAGAAGGGAGCTGCTGCTCACTTTGTCTTCTGTTGAAAATCACATCTCCTATGCCTCTCTTGGGCGTCTCATTCCTGCATTGAAGATGGTGGACTCCTCCTCAAAGATCTGGAACGATCTCAGCATGGGGCCGAGCAAGGCTTCTTACGTGGTCTCTGATGCAATTGGCCCCCACTTTCAAGATATATCCATCAGACAGGCAAAGCGAGCAGTTGCAATCTCGTGGAGCTTTGATTCAGCTACCACAAAGCATAATGGGCTGGCCAAGGAATTCGATATGAGGTTCAGGTTCTGGAATGAGGACACCAATGAAGTGTGTGATCGCCTCTACACCATCCTTGAAATGACCAGAGAGACAGCGGAAGTTCTTAAAGAAAAGGTCATCCATGCACTGGAAGAACGTGGATTCGGACTCAAGGATGTACTAGCTCTGTCACGGGACAATCCTGCAGTCAACCAAAAGCTCATGAAGCTCCTCAGCAGTGCAGCAGACATGCTCCCCGGTTCTCATAAGGGCATTGTTGATATTGGTGCGTGCCCACTCCACCCTGCCCATACAGCTTTTGAAAAGGCCATTTCCTTGCTGTCCGTGGATGTTGGAAAGCTCTGCCAGTGCCTCCATGGGTTCTTCCAGCACTCTACAATTCGGAGAGAGGAATTTGCTCTAGATCTAGAGGAGCTTGATCTGGATAACTTGGCTTTTATCCGCCATGTCTCGTCAAGGTGGCTCTCCCTAGAAAAGGCTGCAGCAAGGGTGGATGTGAACTTTGACGCCATCTATAAATACTTCCTGAGGAGTTTGCCCGAGGCAGCCAATGGAGGAGACAAGGCTGCAAAGGATGCAATGAAGACCAAGTACTACGAGCTGGTGATCAAGGAGCTCAACAAGGATGGTGTCCGGGCGTACGTCAAGTTTGTGGTCATGATTGCTGAGAGGTTTAGGCCTTTCCTCGTTTCCCTGCAGGCAGACAGTCCACAAATTCACAAGCTCTACGACTACTGTTGCAAGCTTCTTCACTCTGTCATGGAGTTGGTGCTGAAGCCGGAGTATCTTCCACGGGTGGATGAAGCTAAGAAGATGTTGGATGTGGACTTGGACCACAGGTACAAGGATCCGGTCACAGTGAGTCCATCCACCGAGAATGAGCTTCAAAAGCTTGGGAGCAGTGTCAGGAGCAAGGTTGGAAAAGAGTTTCGCAGCTGCTACATCAAGATTGCTGATCATCTGCGCAAAAATCTGGGTCCGTTGAATAGGAGTCTGCCTAAGTATCTACAAGTCCTTGACCCTGGTCTGCGGGAACAGAAGACTTCCGACCATGGCCAGGCCTGGCTTACCCAGGCAGCAAAACAACTGAAGAGGTTCACAGACCAGGAAGTGGACTCACTGAACGTGCAGTATATGCAGTATGTGCATCTGAACCTTGCTCTGGAGAAAGGCGAGCGCATTGACCACTACTATGCTCGTGCGTTTGTGAAGGTCCAAGAGACCAACCCTAACTGCCAATTTGACACATTTCAGCGGTTTGTGAAGATGGCACTCTGTCTGTCCTCATCTCAAGCCTCTGTGGAGCGTGGGTTTAATGAGGCAAAAATGGTACTGGAACACCGCGAGAACCTTTCCTTAAGCTCCCTCATAGCTCAGCGGACAACCCTAGAAATGATACACTTCTATGGTGGGTCACAGAACGTCCCTCTCACACACGGGTTGGTCTCAGATGTTCAGACGGCTCACTTAAGGTACCGTCAGAGGCTGGCAGAGGAGAAGCAGCAAGAGGAGAGTCTCCGTAAGCAGAGAGAGGAGGAGGCAAAGAAGGAGAAAGAGAGGAAGGAACAGCAGAAGGAGCGAGACACTATGGAGAGCAGGAAGAGAAAGCTGGAAGACGAGGAGAGCCAAATTCGCAAGCAGATTGACTATAATGACAAAGTCTTGAAGCAGCATGATGGCGTTGCCAATAGGAGTAAGAAGACCTCTGAGCGGTTGGCGGCATTTCAGGCTGGGCAGGTGGTCAGGCTGCAGTTGGAGAAGATGCGGGAGGAGCTGGACGGTGTTGTTAAGAAGAAGGTTAAGCTTCTGGAGGGGTATATGAAAAAGCATTGAAATAATGACTCTGTAACAATGATGCAAATAAAAGCTTGTGTATTATTACTAAAGTTCCTTCAGACAGTGTTTTAACCCCTCCTCTATTTTTGTCAAAATGTATAGAATATCTCCTATATTTTATGTAAAGGTAAATTCCTCTATTATGGAAAAGGTCCGCCACGAGGCCTGAGAGGGACTCAATAATATATATTAAGTTATCCGCAAAAAATATTTTTGTGTTTGCTTGCCTATTTTCAGTGTCCTTGCTTGTTGATCTTGTTGTTCTGCAACACGGTGCAGTCTTTGTCTTTGTCCATATATCAACTCTATCTATTTTTTAAAAGAATATTGGCAGATCATTTTAATTATAGGGAGTATTTGACGGGTTAGATCAGGAGTTTATGTTAACACAGAAAATATGAAGTACTTTTTATTTATTCCCATACTTACTATAAATAATTATAGTATGCATTTGGGTTCAGATTATAATTATTTCAAATTTTCCAGTATGTTAGTATACATTTTTCATGGTCTTGGGATACAATCATAAACTGATTACAGCTACCATAATATTATATCATTAAAAAAAGCCTATGACTTATACTCAGGAAGGTCCTTATTATAAAATTATTCAAAATAGTCCCTTTCTTACCTCTTTTTTGGATGCTTGAGTAAGGTCTGGCTTTATACTGCCCGTATCATGCATCCATTGACGCCTGAAGAGAGAAAGGAATTAAAAATACATTCCTACATAACCAACTTCTTTTGAACTTGGAACTATTTGGGACTAAGTAATTATGCCTATTTAAAGTTGTTTAGTGTAATATACTATATTGCCTCTCTTGAAGGTGATGCGTTCTAGCACTGTCCAGGAATTGCACAGATTAAGTTTTTTGCTGGAATTGCACAGAATAGGAATTGTACAGACTTAGCTCACATCCAGAAATGTATAGAATAGGAATTGCACAGATTGTACCTTAGGGGCCCCATAGGGCTAGGGCACCCCTTAGGAATAGCTTAGGAGTCCCACAGGGCTAGGGCTCCCGCAGGGCACAGGCAAGAGATACTGTTAGGTTAGGAGGTTGGGATAGGCAAATAAGTATAAAATATGTGCTAATACAGGCAATGATGAGTTCTGTGCAATTCTGGTTCTGTGCAATTCCAGGTGAAATTTCATTCTGTGCAATTCTGGTCCTGTGCAATTCCAGGTGAAATTTCTTTCTGTGCAATTCCAGTTCTGTTCAAATCCGGTGAAAATTGCAGTCTGTGCTATTCCTGAACTGTGCTAGCACATCTCCCCTGAAAGCCCCCTTTAAAAATGAACCCTCTGGAACATCTGCATCATTCTTACATCAGTCCAATTTCTTCTGTGTCCCTGTTTTCAACCATTGCAGCAAACCCAACATATATTTCTTGGCTGGAGTGCCTTGCCTTTGCCATTCTAGAGACTTTTGCCCCTGAAAAAGAGGGAAATATATATATATTGGCTAATAGTAAAAATTACTTACCCAATTATTGCAATAATTATCCTGTCTTGAAATAGCTTTATATTGCGAAAAAGTGCCCATTTTTATTACCTTATAGGCCGTATGAAGTAAGTATTGCTGTATACTGGTATTTTACCACTTCTGACCAATACCTGATATATATATGTTTTGATAGTAACTGTTTGCTTCTCAGGCCAAAAGTAAGGCCATTTTTATTATTGTATGTCAGCTTACTGCATAGTGTATACTGAGTAATTACTTTTACAGCAGCAGCTGCTTGCTACTGATTCATATTTACCCGTCCTCTGGTCATATAGCATATGTGTGTCAACCATATTTATCATAGCTCTTGGTTTATCTGCCGTCCCATTGTTCAAATAGGATTGTACGGCTGTTGGACTGGGACTGGAAATCAAAATAGAAAAAAATAAGATAAGGTGTTTTTTGTAATGTAAAATTAAAGCCAATCATATTCCGCGGTTTTAGTACTTTGCAGCTGCTGTGGTATGGCTTCTTTTATCAACACAACCCCTCTATTCTTAGTTAATACTCATAGGCTACCAAATCCTTTCTTAGCGGACTATATACAGTATATTCAAAAAATATCACCTGTAAATAACAGACTCATTTTTTGGTTGAAAAGTTATCCGTTCCCATAGTTTTGTAAAAACTGGGCGCCTGGTTTCATCCTTGATAGCATGACCCAGTTGTCTGACTCCACCCTGTAAAATATAACTATCAATTAATGTGTTAAATGGCAGCTGTCCAAATGATAAATAAGAGTTTTCTAGTTCCAATATTAGGTATGAGGAGTGCCAAATTATTTAGGCTATATATTAGTCTGTATGAATGGGGTAAGAGAGGTAATATAGTAAATAAATTACCAGATCTCTGCTCCTCAAAAGAGGTAAGAAATAAATTAGAATTATCTTATAAAGTTCTGTATGGAGGCTGTGGTGGCACATTGCCAAGGGGCCGGCCTTTGACAGTCCCCAAGATAAAGCATCTCAACTCAAAATAGCAACTTTTCAGGAGAGGACTTACTGATTATTAGCGGTTTATATTTATGATATTCCTCCATGTCATTTTAAATTATTATCTTATTGTGTTATTTTAAAGTAGCAGCTGGTGTTACTGTAATAGTTACTAAAGCTAGCCACTTTATTGGAATTTTTTAATGTCTAGAAAATAGTAACTGTCTCGGTAACATTTGCTTTGATGACTTCCAATTGAAGAAAGTTTCATTTGTATAAAGTATCTTATGTTATTTATATGCAACTACCCATGAAAGCCACTCTGAAAACAAAGCCATTTTCAGGTCAATTATAGTGTAAGAACTTTAAACAGTTATCCTGAGCACCAAAACATTTATAGTATGTAAATATAAGTGTATTTACTTCATTTTTTACTCATTAACTTTTAAAAATCCCCAAAATTGGTTTTCCAAAAGTTTGTATCAATTGTATATAATATTCACTTTTAAGTTGTAATACTGACATGGTGTACATCACTTAGTCCGACGAGAAAGTCAAACTTAGGTCTACCTAGCTTATCTGCATTAGGCCTACATAGTTTTGTGCATGTTTACATTTATTTAG
>LR140533.1:0-16336 GCA_900659605.1 Tisbe holothuriae | reverse complement strand
AGTGTTGTATTACAAATGTGTACTCTATAAAATGACTCCACAAGTCTCCAGCTTTCCCCCGAGGCTAATTAAAGGTTAAGGAATATCTAGAAGTTCAACAATATTATCTCTGATTTCAGCTTCCGGAACTGAGGCGCCTGTGATTGTCGATTGCGCGGGGGGATGCGAGAGTAAGTATATAATTTTAATTATGGTCAGACTACGAAATATTTCGTTTTCAAACGTCTGTAGTAATAATTTTATGGCAAGTCTGCAACTTGTACATCTAAAATTGTAGTTAAGGCATCATGGAAAATGGGATTTTGAATATAAGTGTGAGCGAGTTAATTAATAATGATCCATATGAATGAATAATAAAAACAAGTATTACTTTGTGCCAGTAAAACGCATAAAATATTCGGGAATCTAAATATATTACGTCCTGCAGATCGTGTTCCATCCATTATGTCACATATAATACTATCAGAGATTCTTCAAGATCATTTAAACTTTTTTCTACACTTTCTCGACATAATCTGCTCGGAGACTCGCCACCTCCGACACCGTCTCATCCTTTGTCACCTCTTCGGAGGCGGACTTTCCTGACGAGCTGAGGAAGTCGAGGTCTTCCGAGACCTCCTCCGAAGGCTCTTCATCCTCTTCCTTACTCTTCTTGCCCAATCCGAATAGCGTCGTGGTGGCCGTCTTGGAGGAGCTGCTCGTCAGGGAGGAGATGGCGGAGGAGAGACTCGGTTTGGAGTCTTTGTTATTGCTCGGCTTGCTCGGAGGGAGGGTTGCTGGAGCGGCTGAAAAGGGAATTTACTTAAACACTAGCATTCAAATTCACAAATTCAATTACGCAGGAATGAATGGAACATTTCTTTCATATTAAAATTTTATTCATACGTAGATATACTAGATGGTAAAAAATTATCTACCTAAATCGGTTCCAATAACATACAAATTTTCACTTTAATAACGCGACATTAACCGAACAAGACATTATTACTCACCTTTCTTTGGACTTCCTCCTCCTCCTCCGCTCTCCTTGCCACTATTTGTCTCCTTCGCAGCGGCCTTCTTCAGCGGCGCGAGAGTCTTCTTCGGCCCACCTCCAAGGGACCCCAGCGGGGGAAGATTACCAAGCGCGCCTCCACCGCCACTGGGTGACCCCAATTTTGGCAGATCTCCGAGATGTTTACTTGGCTTCGGAGACCCAAAGAGACTTGAAGAGTCGTCTTTAGGCTTGGGCAGGCCCTTGGGCTTGCTAAAGAGATCCCCGCTTCCGTCTTTACTCAGGTTCAAAGGAGACTCCGAAGCCTTTGCACTGCTTGGCCGATTTGGCGTCTGCAGTGTGGAGGAATCCTTATCACTACTCCTGAAACAAAGAATATTAGTACTACAATAACTTTAGTATATATAGCCTGTAATAACTTACACAGTAAACGTCCCGTCAAGCCCCGTTCCGCTCGTGTTCGCTGCACTCTGCATTGGCGCCACGCTTGCCACGTTGGAGCTGGCGACTGCCTTTGCCTGTGACGGTGTGAGCGACGAGAGCGGCGTCGAGGCGTTCGACTGAGAGGAGGAAGAAAATGAGCTGAGGGACGGATGGCTGTCGGGTTGGGCTGGTGATGTGGTGCTAGAGGGGCGAGGCTTCTGCTGCTGATGGTGAAGGGACTCCAAGGAGCTGGGCATGGAGGACTCGTCCTCGGTTCTAGAACGAAAGAGTAGAGTAGTCGGAAGAAAGTGCTTTATTGGTAGCTCTCCCACATTCTTCAACTACATCTTCAAGAAAGTAATTTGTTCATCTATAATTCTATACACACTTTTCCTTACATGTTTGTGGGTGTTGGTGTCTCTGACTTGAGCACTGAGACCTTTGACAGCCTGAGAATCTCCGCCAGGATTGGCTGTGATGCCGACTCGCCCATTTTGGACCTGGACTGGTGGTGCGACATGGTCTCGGACAAACCGAGGGACTCGATCAGCTCGGATCGGCTTTTAGGAACCATCTAACGGATAATTCATGCTTAGATTAAGTCCTTAGTTGTGGATGTTTTGAATGTACCTTTGTGGCCTCGAGTGCCTCCGGCATGAACACGGAGAGCGTGAACTTGAGGTCGAAGAATGCCAGCAGCTCGGAGACGAGTTGAAGCAGAAGTCGGCCGTCAGAGGTCGTCAAGAACGAGCTCAGCTTTTGGGACGGCGTCGACAGAGCACTCTAAAGAGACACTTTTAGAATGTTTGCTCATAAACTTGTTAATCTCTGCTTTACCCGCTTTTCCTTGTCCTGTTCCTTGTCTAGTGCCCTGTAGACCTGACTCCTGAGCTCCGCCTTGACTTTCCCGAGCGTTCCCTGTTCCCTGAGCAGCGCCGTCACGAGATCCCGCAGCTCGGACGAGTCCTCGGACAGGTCGCAGTCCACGTCGTCGAGGGAGGTGAGGGCGGCACTGGCGGCGGCGGCGGCGGCGGCGGAAGACATGGTCGAGTAGTGCGTCAAATAAAAACGCCTTTTAGTGCGGCAGGAATGTCACTCTTGAGAGAGAGCGCTCTTGGCCTTTGAAAAGCCTTTTTTCGCTCTCGTTTTTTGACAGGCACTCACTCACTCGGCCGGCTAGCTGAGCTACTGTTATTGTTGATTTTGAATCCTCCTTCTCCCTGAGCTCAACTCATCGGCGGGTTTCTCTCTCGGCGGAGCGCGCGCTTTTACTCAGCCGAACGACAAGGCAGCAGAGGTGAGTGATCGGATGGCACTTGGGGAATCCGGGTATTTTACCCAGAACCATAGAATTTAACCAGAAATAATGCGAGATACATTAAGAATTAATAGCCTAATGGATTTCTTTCATGTATTTCACGGTTTTATACCTTACACAGCTTGTTTGAAAGATAATGTCATTATCCCGTAATGAGCACATTTTGAGCCATAAATGACATGAGAAAAAGAGCACCTAGACTGTAACCTAGTATATATATGGTTTATTAACTGACCTTCTCTTTAATAAATCAATATGAAGAGATGTAATTTAGCTATAAAAATCTAGTTACTTTTGGAAATGTTGTAATGCATTTTGTTCATCTAAATTCAGTTTCACGGAATATCTAAAAGCTAAGTCAATCTCCAAACCTCCCTCTTATGGAGATTTTCCGTTTGTTGATGTGGGTGGTCCACCCAAACAAAGCAGCCCAACTCCTCCCGGCCAGCCCATCGTCGGGCAACTCACCTGCTCAGCAGGACTGCAAGCGCAAGTGCGCGCCCGCTCACTCTGCGCATCTTAGGTGCGCTGGTGGTGGTGGAGAAGGATGATGAGGCCACACACAAGGCGACGCCGCCGCCGTTGTCCAATGACCAAGATTCCAAGAACAACGAGAAAAACGAGGGTGGGTTGAATCGAGTTGTAATGGGGTCATTTAATGTGAAACAGTGAGATTGAGGATAAAATGGGGTTGTTGGAAAGTGCACTAATATTGGTGCTCTTACAAACGGTGCCGTTAACGGGTCTTCCAGCGGCTACTCCACTTCCTCCCCCAAGTCTTCATGGAATGGAAGAAACCACCCTGATGCCAATAAATGCTACAACATCAACAACTACAAATGCTCCATCATTAGTGTTGTCCCCTCTTTCACCGCTATTCCCAACATTGGACACCAGAAACCCCTCCTGCTTCCTCTCCTCATCAGAGGATCAATGTGTGAGTCTTCCCAATGTGACCTGCTTCGGAACCCGGCTGCCCCACTCGACCACCAGCTTCCACCTAAGTGGCCTTCAACGAATCTGGGAGGCACAGGCAGCGCTCAGAGAATGGACGGTGCTGAGCAATGTGCCCAAGTGCTGGCCACTGCTACAACCCCTCCTTTGCTCCGTCTTCTTACCCAGCTGTGATGCCCAGGGTCGGGTTGAGCTGCCCTCAAAGCAGCTGTGCCGGGTGACCCGCGGTCCCTGCCGCATTGTACGGGAATGGGGTGGTTGGCCGGACTTCCTTCAGTGCAACAACTCTGACGTGTACAGAGACGGTTGTGGAGCATTTGGCATTGCCGGGAACAAGCCATCCGAGGTGCTCCGGTTTGATGCCGTGCCCGCAAGCTGCCCTCCCGGCCTCGTACCCACGCAGCGGAAGGAGTCATTCTTCCACTCCTATGACGGGTGCGGGCTGCCATGTCAGAGCCCACTGTACTCTGAAGGGGATCAGGATCATTTGCGTAGTCTGGTTGGATACGTGTCTGGCTGTGGGACTGTGCTCTTCTCCATCATTGTGGTGACACTGATGTTTCCAACGAGGGGCGCTGATCAGAGTGCAGTGAGGGCTTATCCATCAGTGCTCATTCTCTTCATGAGTGTTTGCCTGTTTATGGTCAACTTGGCAGCATTAATCCCAAATGTGTGGACAGGTGAGATTTGTTAAGACTTTAATTTTGTACATCAAATCTAGGTAGCTAGTAGTGGACGCCTTGAAGGATATTTATAGGAAACTCTTCCATATTCACTTGGGCGCTCCTTTTTCTTGATAGGGTCCCCAAGCAAGGAGTTTGTATGCATAAAAGTTCATGTTAAGTATAACCTTCTTTGTCCCAAGACATAAACAGTTTAAACACTGATCTAAATTAGTTTATTTTTTTGACCTCATATAAACTATTCAATTTCATGCATAGGTTACCGCCAGGCTGTGGTCTGTGAATCCGACGGCACCCGACGTCTCCACGCCAGTGGCAGCGGCCACCACGCTTGCACCGTCACCTTCTTCACGCTCTACTTCTTCTCACTCGCCTTCTGTCTCCTCTTCTGCCTGCTCAGCTACTGCTGGCACTCCAAGGTGGTCAGGAATCCGGGAAGCACCCCAGCATGGATGGGGAAGACGGCCTACTTTCATATGGTTGCAGGGATTGTCCCATTTATAGGTAAAAGACAGATGGATATTATACAAGCACCTTCATAACCAAATCTTTTTTCAGTGTCTGTTCTCCTGATTGCCCTAAATGTGGTTGAGGGTGACAGCCTCACCGGCGTTTGCATCGTTCGCGGGGGCCAAGCTCAGCTCCTCTCAATAGTCCTCCCACTCGCCATCACTATTGCAGTCTCCGGATTCTACAACTTTAAAACTCTCCGGCAATTTGTGAATCTTCACTCAGAAGCCGCTTCCATTGCCTCGGACAGTGACGACGGCAAGAAGAGGGACAAACAGTCCGCATCAAGCAATTCAGGCTCAAAAACACTCCGGAAATATGGATTCAAGATCGGCCTAACAGCCTCAGTGTTCTACATCATTGCATTGTACACCATATTCCATGTGGTCCACTCATGGTACAACAGAGGCATGTACGACCTGCCATTGCAAGAGCACATCCGCTGCCTTGCTAAGAAGAAGTCCCTGTCACTGGAGAGTTATGTGTCCGACTGTCAGATCAAGGAGCAGCCAGGGCTTTCATCTGTCATACTACAGATGCTGTGTCTGTTGTTTGGCTCAGCCACAGTGCTTGTGTGGATGTCTCCCAGAGAAATGGCTGCAATATGGAAGGGGCGGTTTTGCAAAAGTCGAGTAAAAGATCAGAATGGGAAGAAAGACAAGAATGCTGATGTGAAAGCACATCGGTTCAAGAAGCACGCCGTGATCCAGCAGGTGTTCCCACATCGGGGCCAGTTACAGGAGACTGGAAGACTGTCAGTGTCTCTTCAAAGCCTCAGCTCGTTACGACCACAACCGGTGGATATGCAGTTTATGCGCGGATACTCCAGCTCCGGAACTGAGCTCAACTCCTCTTTTGTTGGTGCAATACCCCGGTTGGTTCAGCGACGTGGGGCTGTGGCGGACATCTATGAGCAGGGAAACCGGTTCTCAAGGCAAGGATCAGTTGCCTCCCGGTCGCTCAGTGTCCATGGAGGTGGTATGGGTGTCAGAAGGATGTCATTTGACTCTCAGGTGTCCATCCAGTCACAGGAGTTTGCCTACTTACGGCAGCTGTGTGAGCAGGCGCAGGTAGAGGATGACAAGGGTGGAAAAAAGCGGAGCAAGACAAAGTTCTTTGAAAAGTTTGGGTCCAAGTCAAACTCAAAGGCGGAGAAACGTCGTCGACGTCGACTTAGTCTGACAAGCAGGCATAATGACAGCTTCAGCTGCACATCAGGTGGTGGAAACTCTTCGTCAGCAGCCCAGGTCTACCCTGCAATCACCTTGGATCCATCCCAGCTAGTGCCACTCTCCTCAGCCTCCTCCCTATCCAGCCTAGGCCTTGCCAGCAACAACGCCTTCCAGATGCAGCGTCTCGCCCCGCGTAACTCGCACTCGACTGGATTCCACGAGCTGCTGGAGAAGATGCGCAACAGTGCCAACGCCACATCGTCCAATGAGACGCCGTCCAAAGCTCAAGACATTGAGGTGGATGAGAGCCCACCTCAGCCACTGGCTGCCACACATGCCTCAGTTCAAACCTCCATGACAGATCTGAGCACTATTGCTGGCAAGACTGCAGAAAACAGCCCTGAAGGCAAGGTCACCACTGGCACACAGTACTTGCCTCCAATCAAGGCTGAGTCACCTCAACCAGTCCTACGTCACATAGAGCCGAACATTGTCCGGATCAATGTGAGCAGTGAAGGGACAACAAGCAGTGTGCCGAGTAGTTATGACCCTGTTGGTGTCGTGTCCTCAGGCACGACGATGCTCACTGTGGGTGATAAGGAGAATGAGGCTGTGGCTGCTCCGTTGGTGTATCATAGAGGGAGGCGTGGCGGGATTGTGGAGGAGATTTCTTTGTTCAAGCAGAGGGAGCAGAGAGCTGGGCAGTTGTTGGAGTCGTCATCAACTAGTTAATAGTTTGAGTATGTTTCAAATGATCTCATGTCAAAATAAACAGTGTGTTCTTGCCATTTGTCATAGTAAATTTGGAACTCCAGAGAACGTGTATTAATTTACTTAGTTGACTGTGCAAAAATACAATAATTTAGAAGTTTATCCTGTATATTTGCTTACAGGTGGATACTTTTTATTCTTTTGATTGAAGTCATTCAAAGTTGGTAAATTTGTTACTACTACTGTGGGAAGACAAATACAATTGCAAATTCGTACAAAAAGAATGTTCAAATATGAAAATAGATCCACATTTATAGCATTGTTCGTCAGTGTTATATTATATACAAGTTTAATATGAAAACAGTAGCAGCTGCCCAATCTCGCAGTGAATATTCTTCCAGACAAGTACTCCTGCTACTTTTACTTCTTATTATACTATTTCTGTCCTTGCATCAGTTGACAATTAAACGATATCCTCCTCTAAAGGACCCAAAACCTGTGCAAGTTGATATGCACACAATAAGAAAGTACCAGGATAAACTTGACAAGAAACAGACACCACAGTCAATGGATGGACAAATAGTGGTCAAAGATTCTTACAAGGTATTCAATATCTCGTATCAATATTTAAATATTAGCCGGTTTAATATGTTTTAAGACCGATCTTGTTTGTTTCGAACGTTCACATTATTTTTACTACCTTCTAGACCATTCTTTTCTACAATCCAGTCACCAATAGTCACTGGAAAGAAAACCTGAGATTTCACAACTGTGGCATTGGAAGGCAATGTCTATTGACCACGAATAGAAGTCACCTCAATTCATTGAAAGATTATGAGGCTATTGTGTTCGACTTCCATACTGCTAGAGGTACATTAATTACATAATGAGCAGTTTTAACAATATGAAGTAGCAATCTACATGTTAAAATTTCCTTCTTACTATTTGATCAGGTTAGGCAATAAGTTAAAGTGCATTGGTTTTACTTCCAGTTCCACTTCTTCCTAGCGTTGACAGAGGCTCCAATCAATTCTACATTGCACTAATGTCAGAGTGTCCACACAATTTGGAAGGATATTGGAGGAGCTTTAACAGTAACTTTTGCATAACTAAGACCTTATTAAACACACCAATATTAAACCCAAGTTAGATTATTTCAATTGGACAATGAGTTACATGCTTGATTCAGACATCCCGTTATATTATGGGAGGATGTTTCTAATCAACTCGAGTGCGGGGATGTGAGTAACTCTAAGCCTTGCTCTAAGCTTCGAGTATTCATAAAATTTCTCTCAGTGAATGGAATCCAGAAGTACAGCTACCATGGATGGAATACAACAGCACACAATTCCTTCAATCCCTTCCAGAAAGGTGAAAGTAAAGATTGGCTGACGTATTGCTTGACTTTATGTTCATTTTAGGCCAGCCAGCTTTCATGCCCTTGCACAGCGGCCCGGAATAGCCGCCAGTCTCATATCTCACTGCAGAGCATCTTCGCAGAGGTCTAATTATATCAGAGAATTGAGCAAGTATGTCAAAGTGGTCAACTATGGCAATTGTGGGCAAATAAAATGCACAGGACCAAAGCAAGAAGGTAATGATAAGAGTTATGAGCTTTCCGCACTAAAGACTCTCTTGCTTAGAGGACTCCTGCTCTAAGATCATCCCTGCCAAGTACAAGTTCTTCCTCGCCTTTGAGAACTCCATTTGCGACGACTACGTGACGGAAAAGTTCTTTGGATCACTCAACAAAAACGTTAGTTACTCATATCATGATCAAACCCATTGTGACCATGATATATTCCAGCTTGTACCCATTGTGCTGAGTGGCTCTGGACACGCCCGTCTCGCCCCACCACACTCCTACATCGACACCGGGGACTTCGCCTCGCCCAGGCACCTCGCCGACTACCTCCGCCACCTGGACACCCACCCGGCCGAGTACCTCTCCTACTTCTGGTGGCGGGATCACTACAGGTCCATGGAGCGGGACACTGTGGTCCACTACTCGCCGTGTTTTATGTGTAACAAGCTCTATGATGGTGTGCCCAAGGTGTACGGGGATTTTGAAGATTATTGGTCGAATAAGAGGTGTGTGGGTAGTGGAAGGCATCCATGGTCAAAGTATGTGTGAATGTACGTTTCAGAATAAACTTTAATCATGAGCATAAAATGTCTTCTGAAAATTAACGAACGATTTCTTAGAATAAATGGTAGGACGTGAAATCTTGTTTTGATAAGTATGAATTTTTATTTTCATATATATCCATGGCACCATCTCTTATATCCTTCTTTAATTTTTGTTATGTAGTGCAGTAATTATATATATGATAGGTTCGCAGAATGTGCATCCTAAAAACGGGTGAATTTGTTAACATTTTGTCAAGTGGGCGTTTAAATAAGATATTTTGTTATATAATAATGTGTTACGTCTGCATTACGTTCGTTTTTGCTTCATATATAATATGTATTATTAACGGTACGTTTGGAAGCAATATTCAAAAAGGTTTGCAAGAGGACGAAAAAAAGATTCGGGTTATATTTTGGTTAAGTGAACTGATTAGGCTTCAATTTCTTCTTTGTTAACAAGATGCTTTGGGTTCCCTCAAGTTCTTCTAACACACATTTGTTAAGGTTATATATTTTGCTGGGGACGGGGGAAAATGAAATGGGAATTAAATAATATAATATATAACTTATGGCCAACACAACTGTTTGTGAAATGTTAATAATCTTATCGACAAATTTTTCTTGGGTCAAGGCACACAAATATAAAAACGGAGCAAAAAGTTTGATCAAATTGTTACTTTGGGCTTGTTTCCTTTCCCAAACTACTTGTTTTGAGCTCCCTAACGTTTTTATTCCTTCTACAGCATCACAAATGTCTTCTTACTTCTTCACAACGGGGTCGCGAGTTGCCTGGGGCTGACCGGCGCACTCTGCTCCTTCTGCGCCTGAGCGCGTTTGATGTACAGGTTGAGCAGCTTGAGCTTGGATCCGTTGAGCGTCTCCAGATGCGGCTGCAGCTCCTCGCCCACGCGCTGGTGGAGGCTCACCATGCAGAAGACGGACGCCTTGCGGACGCTTGACTCGACATTGTCGTAAGCCTGGAATTAAGGACATAATTAAGAGCTTTCAAGAGCATTAACAACATTGATTTACCTTTAACAACCCTGGCATAATCTCCCCCAACTGGGCTACGATGACGTCCTGCGCCGGCTCGTGATCGGCCAGCTTGGTGAGCATCTTGACCGCAGCCTGGTTCACCGGGTAGTCGCCCGTCTTGATGATGGGGTTGAGCACTCGGATGACGACGTCGGCGGGCAGCACGCCGGCCATGGCGGCCGCGCACGCCTCGGCGGCGCGCTCCACGTCCTTCTCCTCGTCGCGGTGCGCTTCAAGCACTTTCAGGATTATGAGCTCAGTGAAGGCCTAATGGGTAACAGGGTAATTAGCAGCGTCATTAGGGAGTCGTTAAGTGGTTAATTACCTGGAAGGACGAGATGAGCGCCGTCTGACGGAGCATCTCTGTGAGCACGCCAAACACGAGGGCACGGGTGGCGCCGGCGTCGTCAGACAGGTTCTCCAAAAGCAACCGCAAGATGGATCTGTAAAATTAAACCATGAATTATACACTTTAATTATCCAAGGATAAATGTTTAGTTTACTTGAAGTGTTCCTGAATGATGGCCGTTTTCTCCTGTCTGGTCATCCTGATGAGCCGCGTCATGCACGTGCGCCGCTCAGCCGACCGGCTCTTGGTCTTCACGCTGCTCAGGATCTCCATGATCTCCTGGATCGCCATCTGGTCCGCGACGTCATCTAGAATGTATAATAAAGTTAGTAAATACTTCTCTAGAATAGGGAAATACTTGGGTTAATTAACAAAATAGTAAGCAGGGTTAACGGATTGATTGTCCCGAGTATTCTCTGACAAGCACCACACAAGGTTAATAAAATCCACTCATGTTAACCGGGGAAGGAAAAAATAAAACCACCACCTTGAGCAAGAGCTTTGTTGAGCCGTCTCTGCTGAAATTGAGCTTTGAGAGCGGCGGGCTTGAGCGGGACCTTAGGCTTGGTGATCCCCTTGCAAGAGGCGCATTTCTGGTCAGTCTGGAGCGAGACCACAGCAGCAGCCTGGCTCCTTGTGAGGGCCAGCGACTCTGGACGCTTACGGGGCAGCGTGCAGGTCGCATTGCCCCACAGGGCTAACTGATTGGGGCGCATATTGCGCGGTAACGATCGGCAGCCGAGAGAAGGTCGGCCTGAAGAAGGACAGTACAGGAAACATAATGTACAACGTGCGAAAAATAACCTCCACAAAACTGAATGTATGTGTATAACCGTGAACCCACAATAGACAGTATAACGTGAACTAACTCTATATGAAAACTGTATAAAACTTTCTCTAGACATAGTGAAGTAAGTTTCTGTACCTTTTCCTTTGGAGTCTCCATTACTCCTTGCCGGCGACGG
The DNA here is from genome assembly GCA_900659605.1 of Tisbe holothuriae. NCBI lineage: Eukaryota > Metazoa > Arthropoda > Copepoda > Harpacticoida > Tisbidae > Tisbe > Tisbe holothuriae. The sequence continues at coordinate 5,092 of LR140533.1, read as the reverse complement.
CCGCCTGTCCCCAGCTGCCCCACTCAGGTCCAACAGACTCATCTTCTCCTCGAGGGTCGGCGGCGCCGCATCCGTCAGGTCCAGCGGCACCTTTGCCGCGGCCCCCGCACCACCACCCCGCGCGCCGTGGTCAAAGCTGTAGTTCTGAATGGCGTTCGCTGTCGACCTCAGGCTCTTGTGCACGTCCTCTGGGTTGAGGTTCTCAGAGTCGTCGACTGGGTCGATGAGCGACCTCGGCTGCTGCTGGTACGACGAGGCCGTGTTTGGCGGGCTCTGGATGAACCGCTGCTGCATTGGTTTGCTGGTGTGGCCGTTGTTGCCGGCGGCTGTTGACCGGTATTGGTAGTGGGCGTGGCCGCCCAGCCCGGCGGATGAGATGGAGCTGGCCTCAGACTCGTCGGAGCCGTCGTCGAACGGGTGGTGGTGGGCGGCGGTAGAGGACGCGCCGGTGGCGACGCTGCTTCCGTTGCTGGGCTTCCGGTTCGGAGAATGCTTCTGAAATCATGGAAAAAAGATTTTAAGCTTGTGTAAAAAGAACGTTCCTAAAGGAATAAATCACGTGCTCGTGCTGAATTTTAGACATATTGAACATCAATAGTTTAAAAAGTATTAGAGAAATTTAAACAGATTATTGAACGAGGGACATGCATGAAGTCAATCAATCAAGGATTAGGAACAATGAAGAATGATGGAACTTTGGACATTGGACGAGATGGGACAAAGGACACGAAGCCTTACAACGGGCGAGGGCAGTGGCGACGACGACGACAGGTCTCCAAAGAAGAAACCCGCCTCCCGATCGGGCAGCGGCGACGTCTTCTGCTGACGGCGGTCGTTGAAGTAGGACGCGGACAGCGTGTAGTAGGCGTTCTTCAGCTTCGGGGAGGCCGAGTGAAGCTGCAAGTTCGGGTTTACAGTCAAAGGCAAAGGGAGGGCAAAGCTATGTGGGTCGTGCGATTAAACCAAGTATAACTGTGTTTAAAAATGGTCAAACTAGGCATTCAGTTTAGGTGCTAATGTCGTGTATTGTTGGTCTGCAATGTTTAATGCAACTCAAACCGATGGTGTAAAATTATATATAAAAAAAGCAATGTTTTCAAGCCAGCCATTGAGAGTGAAACCAACGACCTCTTTTTAGAGTTAACAGCAACGAGATTCTCGTACCAGCGCGTCTGCCATTGCAGTCTCCGCCTCCCTCGACTGCCGGAGGATGCTCTCCGTCATGAGCGGCCGCTTGGCCGCCTGTTGGTGCGCCCCCGCGCCCACCGTCCGCCCACTGGAGGGTCCAGAGCGGTACTTGAGGCCACTGGGCGTCACTGCACCACCGCCACGATTAGGGCTCGTGTCTCTGGAGGAGGCCGTGGACCGCGGGATGCCACTGGACCGGCGACGGCCAACCTAATTATTCATTTCAACATAAGCGCTCCAAGAATGGTTCATGAACATAATCAGGAAATTGTTGATCTTAACTCTTACCGTTCCCGAGTTTGCTTGTGGTGAGTCGTAGTACGTGTGGTAGAGCCTGAGCGACGTGGGTGACGTTGACCTGGATCCCGGCTGCGAGTGCACCATCCCGATCTTGGACCTGGACCGCCCGTTGCGAGAGAGATGCTGAGGCGGGGCCTGCTGTTGCTGCTGGCCGGGGTCATTGTTCGGGTCCGAGATGGAACTCTTGCGGGAACGGGCTGTAAAAGGACGTTAGATATTGTGAGAAGGGAACAATTTGTAATGTAATGACAATGACAGTACGACACGGATAAATACGCGGACATAATGAATGTGTTTAAACGACGTTAACTGAGATTAATAGCACACCAATCGGGGGACACAAAACAAGAAAAAAGCGAGTACTTACGAGTTCCAAGTGCAACGGGTGAGTTTGCCGCGATGATCCTGCTCCTCTGCGCGTACTGCGCCCTCACATTCGCCCTGCGCACCGCGCTGGCGTCAATCGCGCTGTTGCTGCGTAGTGGGGCGGGGGAGCCAGCGCTGGCGGACGGGGAGCCGTAGCCCACGCCGTAGCGGCCGCCGTAGGGGGACGAGCCGTTCGGGAGAGGGGATGCTGGAAAACACGAGGAGGGTTGGTTAGGGAGGGAGGGTTAACAGTGTTAGGCACACAGTGGTTTCAAAATGGATTTAAATGTACCCTTAAATATATATTAATTTTACTGGTAGTTGAAGCCACTGTGTAGGATGAGTTAAAAATGGAATATTATACTAACATTTATTATTGTTATCAGTGAGGAATAGGATAAAAATTAGATGGAACAAAAATGATAATTAAAGCATTGGGGACGGCAACATAAGCTGAAAATATAAAGAGTAAAGAAACAACTGAAACGTAATAAGAGCAAGCATTACAGAGTCGTTAAAGCTGGGTGATGAGATTTAACTTGGGATGTGGGGTATAGGTTGCCAGGTAGGTTGATAGTGCAGAGAGGACCAAATCCAGATAGGTGGTAGAGTAGAGGCAAGATGGAGCTATAGAGACCAAACCCAAAAACTACTCCCAAGAGGACCAAGAAGACAGAGATAGAACCGATCCCAAAAGTTTAACTAAAACAGTGCATCACTAATGTTTAAAATGGAAGCTGTGAGAAGCGAGTGAAGTTTTACTTTCTCCGCCTATTGTGTGCTTTCTGCTGCTCTGCTGTTGCTGATGCCTCCGCTGCTCCTGGTACGAGGACACCTGCCTGCCGGTCAGCCCGCTCATGGACCTGACCGGCGTGGTGCGCCCGCCGGGAGTGCCGGCTGAGGCGTGCGCACGCGGTGGCAGGCTGTTCAGGCCGCCCAGGGACACCGGTGGCGGGCTCATCAGGCCGCTGACTGATCGAGTCATGGGGTCGACGTCTGGTGGGGGAATTAGGAAAGGAGGGACAGGAGAAAAAATAAAATGAGCACGCAGTTTAAAAGGGGCTAAACAAATTCATGAAAGCGGCTATGATTCTACTACAGTAATGGTAAAGTATTTGGGGTTGGAAAACATATTAATAAGACACGGCAAAATAAAAGAAACTGTTAAGATATGAATGTTTTCGTATTAGGTCTGACCTGGTGCTTTGAGCGGTGACTGGAAGAGTGGGATTCCGCTGGAGCCTTTTCGAGACAGGGTGTTTGAGTTGCGACGTTCCAGAAGGTTCTCCTGCAAATAACACGATAATAAATACAAAATTTAGTTGAATATTCATAAGTACTTACCCTGGAGTTTGTGACTGATCCCTGCCTCGATCTCGGCATCGTCTGCTGCCCATATCCTGAGCTCGCCGCCACCCTGCCCACCGTGTTCAGGCTGTTGGAGCTGCTGCTGTTGCTGAGGCAGTCGGCCGCACCGCCCGTCGCCGCTGCGTGGAGCAGCTTCCGGTGGGAGTGGTCCAGGTTGTTCAGGAGTTGGTCGGCGTGGTCACGGAAGTGGTCGGCAAAGCCCCAGAATGCCCTGAAAAGAGAATACATTAACATCAGATCTAGAATTATAAATATATTATGCTACAGTGTCATCAGAACTAAATATTCAAGAATATCGTTGAGCTTTTAGCTTCTTATTCTGCTATATAACTCCCACCAATATATTCTATTATCCGTACAATAAACCCAATAATAAGTAGTTTTGTTAACTTACTTCCTGGCAAACTGTCTCGCCTCCGGATCGGCATCAGCAATCCCCTTCTTGAGCGCCTCCTGCAGCAGCCCCACATGCCTCTCCAACGTGTGCGTCGGCCACGTGTGCAGCAGCTGATCGAGGAACTCGCTCGAGTGCCTCCGGATCTCCTTCGACTTGGACCCCACATTCGACGTGAGGATGGGGATGAACCTGGGCGACGAGGTGTAGCGGATGACGAAGCGGATGCAGACGATGCCGGACGAGGACATGACCTTGGCAGAGTTGGGGATGAGGTTGATGATGGACTGGAGGAGGGACTCGAGGAAGCGGTCGAGGCGGTGCGAGAGGCGCTGGGAGAGGTACGCGATGGTGATGCAGGCCTCGCGCACCACCTGGGAGCGGAGGTCCTTCACGCTCACCTGGAAGGGCACGTCCAGCGTCCGCAGTGCAGTCGCCACCTCATCGTGGTAGTCGCCGGCTCCGGCCACAAACAGCGCCCGGATGGCCTGCAACGCGTCCACGCGCACCTTCCAGTCGTTGGCCGACTTTGATAGCGTCTCCCTCGCCTTGTTGAGCTCCTCGGTGAGGCTGCGGCCGTTGAAGATGGTCACGCGCTTCACCTCCTCGAACATGGACATGAAAAAGTCCTCGTCTACGGCGCCGGCGCTCGAACCTAAAAAGGAAATTAAACATACCTTAGTAAACTAGAAAGATGGACATTTGTTTAAGAAAACACTCTTTGTAACTTAAAGTAACTTAAAGGCATGTTAAAGTGACGCACCTGCTCCCGCGGCCCTCATTGACGGATTTCGCCGCACTGACGCCGATGACGACGCGTTGGATGCCACACTGTTGCGGCCATCTACAGGAAAACAAAGCGGGCAACGGGGTTAGAAATAAAACGGCACAACAGGTTAAAACGTGCTAAATACATATAATACATCATGCAGTTTAAGATGCATTAAAGAGTGTTGCTCACCTCCTCCTGTCCGGGGCAGTGTGAATCCTCCGGGGCCCCTCCGCGCTCCCGCTGGGACGCTGCTAGAGCGGGATTTAGCAGACGACGACGTCGAGGACTTGCCCTGGAAACAAGACATAAACTCAAGTTCTTCAATTTTATAGACATATTTTCTAATGTCAATTTGCAGCTATTAAAGATAATTTATAACTTGGTAACATTACTCACCGAATGCCTGTCCGTCTCATCACCTGAAAATAAAAGAGAGAGAAAAAAATCGATCATTTATGAAATATTAGCAAAATTCCAACATTGACAAATTACTTTATCTAACTAAGGTCACTTTAAGGTTTACAACCAAGGGTGTTTACAACATATCTCGTTACATCAATTATGTCACCTCTCCTTTTTTCGCCCTCAGGTTAATTGGTCAATTTCGGAACCTTTTTACACCTCAAAAGCGTCATAATGTACGAACTGGGCCCAGCAGATGCATTTGAGATATTTCGTAATCCAACACTTTTGCGGAGAACCGT
>LR140531.1:0-16347 GCA_900659605.1 Tisbe holothuriae | reverse complement strand
TCCAGATATACCAATTATATCTCAACGACCCTCCCGGATCCGAGAAACCAAGGTTGCCCTGCTCCCAGGCATAGATATGAGCCGAATGCATCGGCTCAGGGAAAGACAACTCGCTACATCAAGGTGACCCTGGTCAACTACTATGGACTTGGGTCTGGCATGCAGAGCATTGAGGTGTTTGGAGCCGTGGCCTGAAGAAAGTGAATACGGAAATGATTAATGATTAGCACAGTAATTGACTTGTAAATATGTAGAGTTACTGTGATAATGCTTTTTAATTCGGATATGTTTAATAAAATTAGTTTTGCGCAAAACTAAATAATTGCTGTGTTGTTTGTTTCAGTTTGAAAAAGTTCAGTAAGCTTTCATTCGAATGACGCCACGTTTAATGGCATCAATGGCATGTGAGTGATACGTAATACTCTCTAGTTGTGTATACAGATCAACTGTTTATGGCGGAAATTGAGTATAATTTAGTCTTTAGAGAAAGTGGCCTCTTCGAAATCTCGATGTGTTAGAATATGCTTATGTGGTTTGTAGTCATCGACCCCCATTTAAACATATAGCAAGCCAAATTCTACAACTGTTTTTTTTTTAAATATTTTTTTTCAACAACTGTTACAGTACATGCTACTCGGAGATGTAGAGAGATGCAATAATGCAGTATACTGAGACAATTTAATAGCACACAAGACGGAGAACAACCTAAAATTGAATTGAAATTGAAATTGATTGACACATTGATACTGAGATATTTAATTTTAAGCTTTTCAGTTTCTCCTGAGATGAAAGCTGTGTCAACCAATCGTCTTTATAGCGGAGGGTATGATATTGGCCCAATACTTATAGCTGCTCCTTGTGTTGTCTATAAAACATACATTGATTATCCCAATTACAAGACCAACGCAATATTTGTCATTCAACTCCTGCCCGCAGTCATCATTAACGAAATAGTCATTGTGAATGCTAAAAACGCCCACCCCTCCGACAGGTGAGTTGTCAACATTTCATATTACACTACTACTTTTTACCAATAATTTACATAAATAGGGGAACCAAGGACTTTGAGCTGAACATATCGATGGACAAACTGCTCTAGCATCCCTATGCCAACGGTCAACTTCCGGACCCAAGGGCACAGCCCTGCCCTGCCCCAAGATACACCTTTGGGCCCCATCCCGGGGCAGGGGCCGAGGAGAGGGAGGCAAAGTACATCAGGATGAAGATGATGACCTACCACGGCAGCTGCTATGGTCCTGTGCTACAGAGCATTGAGGTGTAAAGACTGCCTTAAAATGTTCTAGAAGGATTGGATTCATGACATGCACAGTATCAAGTTTTATACGATATCGATTCCTGCACAAATGTAATTGAATGACCATAGGAAGACGTTCGCACTTCAGGAGTGCTGTAGCAATTGTTGTCCCTATGAAGGTAATCCATTGATTGGATCAGGGGAGTCAGAATGCACCGGATTTTCTTTCAACAACAAGTTGGGATGCGCTCAGTACAAAGAAGTACAAGGGAGATCCATGCCACTACCATTGACTCTTACGGGGGAATGTAGTACTAGTCTGGGTAATTTAGCAGAAGATTACAATAATGCTTTCTTGTGATTAAGGTTTTGATTATTTTAGATATATGCCCAAATTGTGCCTGTTCCTTAAGACCATTAAACCCTTACACATGCTACAACTGTAGTAGCAATCCGGAGCAGCCAATTTTAAGATCTTATGGTGGAAGCACAACAGGATCCATTGCCATTAGAATGAATGGAACTGATCAGATTACAGTGGTTGACCCAAATGGCAGTGACAGTGACCTGTATGTACTAGAGACTCCCGGGTTTGGGGCAGGCTGTGCCGTTCCAGCTAATACTGAATGGAACTGGCAGATTGTGGTATTTTTACATTAATATATCAGCTGCAGCAAACATAATTATTTGATATTTAATTTATTTATTAGTTTGAAGAATACAAGTTTGAGATATTATCCATTGAACTGGAACACACTGGCTGTAATGGAACTGAAAATGGGCTGGAAATACTCAAAATAGGGGATTTCTGCATGCAAAAATTTTAGACAGGAATAAAAATGGAGGATAGGAATGTTTCAATAAGATATAACACTGGCTTTCAAAGACAGGGTGGATTTAAAATCCTATTTAGAGGTACCTACCATTGCCACTGCATGTATTGGAAAGGCTTTTCTATAAATTGTCATTAGTTTCAGCCACACTATCCCTTGTATCCACCGATTCTCCCTATAATAGATATTACCAAACTGAAAGTGCCCTCATATCAGCACCTTGTGATATCAGTAATGGTGGACACTCTATCAACAACTATGTTATATTTCCCAATAGTGTCAAAAATGCTGGGTTTATACTTGAGTTGCTGCCAGGTGTAGTGATAAAGGAAATTGTTCTTGTCAATACTAATACTGCACAGGGTAGAAACAGGTACATACCACCTTGATACATACATATATATGGAATATTATATATAGTTACACATATAGTTGCTAATACTATTAATAATCATATCAAATAATATGACATGTCAATTCAATTCTATCTTCTATACAGAGGCACTCGCAATTTTAAATTGGAGACATCAATGGATGAAGAAATTTGGTATCAGTATACAACAGGGCAGCTTCCAGATTCCCGCCAACAGGCCTGCCCAGCTCCGAGATACAGTTTTGGGCCACAGCCTGGTACAGGGTCAGATAGAAGGATGGCAAAGTTTGTAAGAGTAACGTTGGTTGATTATCACGGTTCTGGGTCTGGACTCCAGAGCATTGAGGTGTATGGACTACCAGCATGATATATTTAAGGAAAATTATGGGCAATATGAAAATTTTCTTTGTTCGCTTTTATATACAATTATAATTTAAACATACAATAATAAAGTTAATATAATCCAACATTGAGAAATAAAATTGTAAGAAAGAATGATTTTTGACTGAACTAAACATCTGACCTTATTTTATTTGATTGTTAGTGAACATAAAATCGTGTTCAATCTATTGTTCTAGTTGAACCAACCGTATATAGAATACATAATGGGATCATGATATCATTTTCCCGCCTCGTTTGCCTATCAGATCTAAGCTTTCCGAATGATATTCCGTATGGAGATATGACCGTAATGCGCACGTAACTAAATAAGAACACGAAGGCTTTTATAAAAATCTGACTGGTTTACTAGGTGTCGTCTTTTCAATATATTCAAGGGTTGGCATAGCGCAATCACATGTTTTAAAATAGTAACTTTTTTTCTTATGTGGGGTTTCAAACGAGCAAAATTAGCTTCTACTATATATAATTAGAGTGTTTTACTTTGTAAGTTGATATACGTATTTGTGTCATTAGTGGCCTCATAAACATTACAAACTTTATATCATATCTTACAAAAAAATGCCAAAACAACTGTAACAACATTAATTTGAGACGTAATGAGGTCATATAGTCGCATAAATTTGCAATATTTGAGCAAACTCTTCAACCTACTCTTGAAATAGAATTATTTACTTATCTGCCCTCAAACAGTCTGACAATAAATCCCCAACAATGAAGTCATTAAAATTGAATATTTTCTTGTTATTGTTTATAGTCAGAGCAGCTTCTGCGTCTTCACCTTCGACCAGTAAGTGAAATCATAAGGAATGCGCTTACATTGCTGAAACAAACTTTTTACTGCTACTGCTACTTCTAGCTGATGCCCCGAAATGTCCAGATTCCGATTGTGATTGCATGCCGCAGACTTGGATGGATAACTACGATCCCTGCCAGAGCTTTTGTTCAGAACATGGAGATAAAATTAATTCAACAAATTGTCTTGTACGTAAGATGTAGTAAGCCACATGAGTTGGCACTTAACTATTTGTCTCTATAGGAGTGTTGTGTTAATTGCTGTCCGTTTGAGGGAAACCCCTATCTTGAATTAGAAGATTCTAGTTGTGCTGGCTTTTCAATAAACAATAGACTTGGATGTGCACACTACACCAAAGATCAAGCAAGAGCCTTTCCATTAACTGACACACTTACAGGGGAATGCAGTACTAGTCTAGGTAAAACAAATATAATTGATAGCCTTATAAAATTTGCCATAGTTTGTGACATACAGATATCTGCCCAAATTGTGACTGCTCAACAAGGCCAGTTAATACCTACTCCTGCTACAGATGCAGCAGATATCCTAATCAGCCAAACTTATTATTATATGGAGGAAGCACTAGAGGCTCAATAAATACAACCTACAATGGAACGGAACAGATTGTTCTTGTGAACACACATGGAATAGACAGTGATCTCTACATTCTGGAAACCCCTGGTTTTGCAGCTGGGTGTTTCATCCCGGAAAATACCCATTGGATGTGGAGAATACAGGTGTTTACTTATTTAGTGCTTTTCTTGGCAATACTTGCACCTTTTATTTTGAGCAGTTTGCACATCTTCATATTGAAGTAGTATCAATGGAGCTGAAGAACATGGAATGTACTAATGACGCCATGAAAGGTCTTGAAATGTCAACACTTGGGCATTTCTGTCTTCTTAAGTTTGCACATCATCTTAAGATTGAGAATGACACAATATCAATTAGCTACAGGACAGGTTCTCTCCCAGAATCCGGATTTAAGATCATATTTAGAGGTAGGATTGTGTCATATTTGTTGCTACACATGATGTACAAGTCCTGTTACAGTAACTCCAACAATGAAAGTCGTCAGTTCTGATGCACCATACAGAGGCCACTCTGCAGAATCTGTACTTAAAGCAGAACCCTGTGATCTGGGAGTCAACTACTTGGTCTATCCAAACTACCAAACAAATGTCGGCTTTGTTTTGGAATTGGATCCAGAAACTGTCATTAATGAAATCATTCTTGTCAATGTAAATAATCATTGGCACAAAGATAGGTAAAGAGTATGCCTTTTACTACATTTACCTCTTAAATGTGTTTTGCCTCCCATAGAGGTACAAAGGACTTCAGAATTGACATTTCTAATGCGGACCAGACAATTTGGCAAAACTATTTAACTGGTCAGTTTCCAGATTCAAGACCTCAACCCTGTCCGGCTCCAAGACATGTCTTCCTACCCAGTGAAGAAACGAATTCCTTTCCAGCCAAGTTTGTTAAGGTCACGTTAATCAATTACTACGGATTAGGCTCCGGATTGCAGAGCATTGAGGTGCACGGATTGAATTAATGTTGTTTGATTAAATGTGATCAAGTTCTACTTTCACGGCAATATGAAAATGTTCTTTGCTGTGCGATTTGAAAATAAATGTGTTGCAAGTTAAGATTGTCGTAGGAATCTTACTTTTATTTACAATATGTTCATCTTTATTCAATGTTTACAAATGACAATAAGATATGGCTCAAAACATAACCAAACCAATTTACATAATCACAGCTTGTTCGGATCCAGCTTGAGAACGTCCACGTCATGCCTGTAAAACTTCTTGTACAATGTCGAATTCGCCAGCATCGGACTGATGGCCTCAAAACCATCCTCCAGCTCCAGCGTCTTATTCCCTCGATGCCCAAACGGACCGTAGACAAAATATTGGTCAATCTCCCGCCAATAGAGCTCCTGAAAACCACGGCGCCATCTGCTCGTAATCAACCTGGTACAGCCACAGCATCTCAGTCCCAGCTGGCACGCTCTCACTTGTCCGTGCGGCAGGGATGAGCCCAAACCGGGGCTGGTCCAAGTTGTGGAACATGCAGTTCCACTTTGAGAAGCTGTGGTTGATCTTGTGGCCTAGGGTCGCCCATGCTGTTAGTTTTATTATTAAGTTATATGGGCAGTCCTTATATTTTTTCTTTAAGGCGTAAACTTTTTATATTTCAATATTAGATTAAAGAAACATAAAAAGGACAATTTAATTTAAATATTCAATTCTGCACAATGATCAATCTATTTAACTTTGTAGCTTATGTGTCCGCCACTTCATCATTTGACCATCTTCCGCTCATTATATACCTTGTCACAATTGAACTCAATCTCAAATACGTCTTTCAACAGCTGTTTCATCTCTAGGGGTGATTGCAACATCATTGAGAGCTCCACAACTCGCTTTGAGCTTCCGTCATCGTTGTGAAGGGTGCGACTTCTCCTGTAAGAGTTGTTGACAAGGACGTGGCTTACAAAGGAATTTGAGTCCTGAAAATTGGTGTGATTTATTATTGAAACTTTACCTATTAAAAGACTTTAATATACTATTTAGATTCATGTACTTTTTAAAGCTAAGGAGTGCAATATTATTAAATTGCGAGCCAATTTTTTTAAATTGTGAATATATTAGGAATGACAAAAAATATAATTATCCTTAATCTTACACGTTTGTGCACTAGGACATTCTGTGAAATCCTGAATGTCTTTGGATCTTCATTTCTCTCGTATCTTCCACATACTTTGGCAAAGTCCCCAATTTCTCTTGGTTCCAGATCAAATCGAAATTGGTCTGCCCAGGCCTCGTTCTTGGATAGTCTGAAACGGGAAGATTAAGCAATTATGTAAAATTATGTGCATGATATAAATGCCTGTAGATATTTAAATATGATAAAATCATATCAATTATATATATAAATCACACAATAGCAATGCCACTACCAAAAGTCTAATCATGAACAGATAACATATGCAACTCACCTGTACTTTAGCACCCAAAACTCCTTCCCTTCCATGACTTCTACAACCAGCTTGACCCAACCGCACGGCAGCCTCATGACCATGCCGTCCTCCAAGGGGACCGGCCTGCACAGCGCATCCTGCCGGCCAAGTCCCACATCAACAAGATAACGCTGGCCGGTTTCTCCTACGCAAAAATATTATTATATGATGTTATTACCTTTCAAATTTGAAGCGCCTACATGGAAGGTATATGTATGTATGATTAAAAGAAATATAAAAAGGTGCAAGCAAAATTGGTTTGTTAATCATACATTATTTTAGTATCCCGCAAGCATGTATAAATATAATATTTAACTTGCATTCATTCTATCTGTAATGTACCATTAATACACTTGCCTACTTGCACCAGCAGCACAGCGTGGTCGAACTGGCCGTGCCAACCGCCGTCTGTAAACAGACTTGAGCTGACCAGGTCGGCTGAGTAGCCCAGCTGGGTGAGAAGCCAGTGAAACAGGCCGTTCAGCTCGTGGCACCAGCCGCCGCGATGACAAGTGACGATTTTGTTGTAGAGACAAACACTGTGATATAAGGTATGATACACTTAAGTTAAAATGGTACACGGTCACCTGAAAATACAGGGTAAGTTTATTGCCAAAATGTCTTTGTTTAGCTTGCATTCAGCGGGATAAATACGGGCTGCATAATTTTATCTCATCGCTGCGATAATTTATAAGAAAGGTAGACAAATGACAATGGTAAAATAAATAAAAATCAATAACCAATAGTCAATTATCGTCTACTTCAAAAATTAAAGTAACAAAATGATAAAAATATTAAACCAAAATGTATTTTAAGCAGTAGGATCGTTTTTATTGTAAAAGCGTTTGCTTACGTACATATTCAAATCCAACTTGGTCCTCTGCATCACATCGAGATTCTCGTAGGGAACCCTCTCCAAATGCTTCATCTGGAGCACTTCTAGAAACTCTAGATTGGTCGGAGAATTTTGATGACCTTAAACAGGGTGATACTTTGTAACTTTTAATCGTTATGGAGGCTTATTTGAGACTATATGTTGTCCTATATGTTGGGAACTAATACATATTTCTGTTCGAGTATTTGTCCGTCTACTATACTGCATTATATATTTCAAAGAAACCCTTACTTAAAGTTACTTTCTTTAATCTTTAAAATCATGTGCAATTTATGTGTGCTACTTCAAAAACAAACTCACCAAGCATCCCAATTCGATGCAAATAGTTGTTTACGTCCATGTTGTTGTGATCAAACTGCTTTATCTTTCTTTAAAATAAACAAGTATACAAACCCCAGAATAGACGACAAACTACTTACTTTACATGTTTTGCATATTTCAGAATCAAATGTGGCAATTATAATGCAAATTTTTTATGATTAATGGATAAAAAGTGTGGGATATAGTGAAAATATATATAAATATTATTACAGGTAGGAGGACTGTTTTATATATTCCTAGGCCCTATATAGGCTACATAGAGTGCCAGACTTCGACAACTCATATTATTGAACTGCCAATACAGTAAATCCTATTCAAGACGCTTCATTGTAAAAAAATGAGGGTCTGTGCAAAGGGTTCAAATTTTTATTGCTAACAAGATTTTATTTAATTAATTGATTTAAAAATTAGAGTAATTATTTCGTGTGTCCCCGGCCTAAAAGTGCTTCGGGCAAAGTGTGTTTTGGTCTAGTCGCGTTGGCTATCGAGGCAAACAATGTACGCATATCATCATGAGCTAATTCCAGTCTCGCAAGCTTGTCTTAGAGCCAGTTTACGTTCGCAGTCCAGACCATTGGTTACAAATGATTTGAAATGAAAGCATATATTAGAAGAATGAAGCAATTTTCTGCTCATTTTAGCTTCATAAAGATGGTCATATTTTGACTTCTAAAGGTTCTTTTTGAACGATACAATATCAAAACAGCCTGTACTGATATGGCAAGCATGCATTACTGGATGATATTAAATAAAAAGTAACACATATTTATACTAATAATTAAGCAAGTTTACAATAATTGTGCCACTATAACCAAGAAATATATTTTAATAGGGAAAGTCTGCAAATGTTAAGCAAGCTTACAAAAAATTTATTTAAAAAAATGGTCTTATGTACTTTGGTGTGAACGGGTACTTGACACGATATTGTTTGCACTTTGCAGTCATTAAGCAATGAAGACGTATACGTTTATCTACAAACAATATAAAACTTTGTGGGATGCCTTCATCCGCATTTCCAATATTTACTTATCGTTGCAAGAATTGTCAATGAATGAACATATTATATTACATCATTATTTTGCAATCTTGGTTGTTAATGAGCGAATCGAATGAATATTGTGTTCTTATAATTAAATTTAAAATGGGTTGTATAATCTGGACCAAAAAGCAAAAATAAGTTTCCAAATATGCAGTAATCTTGGCCCCCATTATTCACAGTTGTTTCGGAATTGAGAGGAAAATACTGTTGATAATTCCAATAAAGCATTAACTCCTCTATAATACACAGTGGTCTGGAAGAGAATATATCATTATAAACAAAACATTGCCCCATTAACCGAAACGATTCGAGTGTTAGTTTGGCGGAGGTTGTTTTCAAAACATCCTGCCACAAATCTGCAGACAGCAAGCTCAACTTTTTGATTCTCCAAAGGGTAGAAACTGCGTTGCTAAGAGAAAAGAGAAAAAAAGGCTTGAAATATGACCGATGCATGACTTGTGTATTGATATGGAAGAGTTTTAAAAGTTGCGTTTGGTCATTTTTTGCTCTGCTTATAACAATTTTGAGTATAACCTAATGTAGTCAAACGGAAAATCTTCCGCCTCAGATCGTAGACAAATACTTAAATAATATAATGATACCTTAATTGGGACAGGTAGTCAAATATTTTGTCTTTAACTACTAGTAAGTCGAATTGAAACAAAATTGATAATAATGTTAATCCATTATGATATGACGGCAATAGTTCAAAAGCTGCTGTCATAATTGCTGTATTCACAATACCTGGAAAATTGATAAGAAAGCAATGTATATTGTACACATTTTCCTTATCCTTAGTATGACGTCGCGTTGCACGTTTTTTACATGGATATTAAATATTTAAGGTATATGTATATGTATCATGCTGGATATATTTACTACTGAACTCCATTTCATTAGGGAACGTTTGCTAAAAGTACCTGTATATATATACTTAAGCACACACTAACGTATTTGGCATATTTGTTATTTAAAGTGGATCTTATGATCACATATAATTGAACTTCTCCAGCATGCAGCAGGTGTTTAAAATAAAATCCTTGCAATAAATAAGTTGAGTACATAACATAATTAATCACAGCTAACCAGCGTGTCTTAATGCAATAAAGCTTTTGGCATGGCACGCAATATAATACGTATATATTATATACAAAAGAAGAGTAAAACATTCTGTACTTCATATTTGTATGAATGGCACATGATTTTCAACTTGATTCTTCATGTCCCGTCTTGACGCGACTCCCCGAAACAACAAAATATATACAGGGTGCGCGCGATGCATTCGTGGAAAAAAACACTTTCTTGTGCTCCTGACCACAAATCAACTTCATCCCAGTTGGCAAAATGTACCCTGTCGTTCACTTTAGACAAATTTGCGCTCCCTATTTTACCTACGTGGTCAAGTGAATTCTTATTGTAATAAAAAGCCGCTTGATGACGTGCGATCAAGACTCGCAATTAATGCCCCACGCTCAGTCAGTTTTCCTGCGGATAGCAGACAGTTTAGACGTTGCGAACGAGGAAAATCGATACGCTTCTAAGGATTGACACGGGCAACCCACAAGTACAAACTTTAATATGGCATAATATACTAGACTATTAATGACTTGTTTCTTCCAGTGCCTATTGTGGGTAGCCAGCAGGCTCGGAAACGGCCCGTTAAGCAGCACATAGAGACGTTAACAACGCTGCAACATGTGCTCAACGTGCTCGAACGGTACCCGGAAAACGGACAAATTCTCAAAGTAAGAGCTTGCTCAACTATCTAATCATAGTGGCTACTGTTCACGTTTGTTCTTCTAGGAGCTGGTACAGAATGCTGACGATGCCGGTGCCAAGACGGTCAAGCTCATGCTCGATGAGACCCAATATGGAGTTGATCAAATGTACTTTCCCGGAACGGCAAAATATCAGGTAATAAACATGATTAAAATGTATTGATTAGTGTAGCGCGTGAGCTCTGAAAATAAATATGAAGCGAACATATTGAAAAGACATTTGCATTTTCCTTAACGTATGACAATTAACGTCTTCTTCTTTCAGGGCCCCGCCCTCCTCGCCTACAACGACGCGACCCTCTCCGACGTCGACTTTGACGGGCTCATCAACGTGTCCATCAGCAACAAGGAGGAGGATCCGCTCAAGGTGGGAAAGTTTGGATTGGGATTCAAGTCAGCATATCATCTCACGGGTGAGTTGAATTTATTGAGAAATAACAATTGCTATTAGATTAGTGATATAGTAAACTCTGTATGTCTAAATATTGAGAAATACACAAAATTTAGTTTTATGGATCTAATTGATCCAGACATAAATTCCTTATTAGATAACCGTTTCATAGCATGCCTCTAACTAACACTTGTTGCAATCTCTTATAGCGTACACTTTTCTGGAATGTACAGTCTGAATCAAATATGTACAATCTCCAGGGTTCATACAAATCCTACATTGTTTACCGGACCCAATAAATACACTAAAGCACATTTTCAGACGTCATCAGCTTCATCAGCCGTACCACCATGGCCTTCATGGACCCGCGCGAGAGCCTCTTCAAGGACGAGTTCAACAAGCCCGCGTACAGCGACTCCGGCTATACAGAGGATCTCCACAGTGAAGGGTGCACGGATCAGATGAGTCCGTTTATCCATGAAGTCTTTGGGCTTGGGACGGAGGAATTTAGAACGGGAAAGTAAGTGAAAACGTAGTGAAATTTATGCTATTTAGACTCATTCTAGTAGAGTGTGCAAATATATTTTATTTTACCCACCGGACTATTGATTAAGCTCAAACATATGGGGAAATTGATCTCATTAAAGCGAGAAACTCAATTGCAAACTTCTCAGTGCTAAATGTCACAAAATTAAAAATATAATACATTGCTTTCTCCTTTTCTCAGTTACAATGGCACCGCGTTCCGCTTCCCCCTCCGCCGCCCGGAGCACCAGACTCAGCTCAAGGAGGACAACTGCCCCGTGGAGACCATCCTCGACATATTCAATGGGATGCTCAAGGACGGACACCTCTACCTCCTGTTTCTCAAGAGCGTCGAGAGGATTGAGCTCTACCACAAGTAAGACCGGTTTATTTACACAATTATATGTAGGCTATAATGTAGCGTAGTTATGTATATGCATTAACGTTGCTTTTGTTTGATAACCAGAACCGTAAACACATATGAGCGCGCCCAATCTTTCTCTGACGGTGTTCACCTCTATCCTTAGGAAGCAGCATGCCTTACAACCAGAGCTGTTCTACTCGGTCGGTCTTTCCGCCTCATGCTCAGCAACAGTCCGGAGAGATCGCGACCGCTTCTACCAAAGGGTCAAGCAGGCAAAGGAGCAAAACAGCTCGGATAAGGTTGAACTCACCCTGGACATGGACATCGAAATCAAGTCTTCTGGATCAACCAAGACAGAATCGTATCTTGTGCAGCAAAACTACCACAGAGCGTCAGAGGAGATTGAGATCCTAATGGTGAGACTACTGAAGCTAAGATGTTCTTAAAGAGCTACTAGCTCTTTATATTTTAATCATTATCAGTATTTTCAGTTCTTGTCTCAGATTAGAAACGCACCTAAATACTCAAAAACAAAAATCTTACAGGCCCGCACCAATCAACTGCCCTTAATTGGCACCGCTCTTCCCCTGTCCGAGTCCCCTCTCGAGAGTCAAATCTTACAAGGTGGCACGGGGCACCTCTTCTGCTTCCTGCCCCTTCCGATGACCGTGGGGCAGAGGCTGACCGGCATGGACGTGCATATCAACGGGGCGTTTGCCGTCACTCCGGAGAGGAGTAACATCAAGCTGCCCACAGCTGAGGACGAACGGTATTATTTACATTCTACAGCACTAAATTAGCTAAATAAGCCAAAACGGTATCACAGTGAGCAAAGTTTCAAAAATCCCACAAAAATATCTATTCAATTTGCCATAAAAATGATCAAATGGCCCTTTAGTTGGTTAGCATGATAATACATAGCTAGCTCATGTGATATTTGCTAATATTATGAATAATATAATTTCTATTTCAGGGATGAAACCAAACTTCCTCGTGACATCCATTGGAACGTGGCCCTAATGACTGAAGTCCTTCCTTCGTGTCTGGCAACCCTGGCAGTTGCAGCGGCTGCACATTGGAAGAATGGATATATTGACGTGGAACAGGTACGGATTGTTTTGGGTTCTTTACACAAGTTTGAGCAAAAAAACTAAGAATTTATTGCCGGGTTGAAACCCGGTAACACTTTTCAGCTTCTTGAATGCTGTTAAGAGAGGTAACTGTTGAACTCTTTATAGAGCATTATTTTGCTCAATTCTAAAACCACAACTTTCAGTGGAGCCAAGTACATTGATTGATTGATTCCCACTTCCCAGTCATAAAATACGAATGATATATAAAATCACTATCAGCTTTTAGGACAGAAGCAACGAAAGTACACATTGTACATAAGTATATTCATTTCAGATGTGCCGCGTCTTTCCTCTCAAGACCTCCTTGAAGGCCTCCTGGAAGAAGGTTCGGAAACCTTTTAAAGCTTTGATCCTGAGAAAGAATATCTTCCTCACTGAAAATGGGGACACGCTCATTCCCTGGACGGAAGGTGTCTTCCTCGACTCAGACGACAGCCTCAGCTCTGAGAAAAAGGAGGTCCTACTACAGGATGATCAAAACGTGGTTGAGGTATGAAACACAAGTCACAAAATTAGGCATTTGTGCTAAATGATTTCATTCATTTCCCAGGTCCCAGATTATCTTATCAAAGAGCTTGCCCTCAGCAACAACTTTGACAAGTCTGAAAACATGGCTGACACAGTGGTTTTGTCATCATTGAAGAGCCTGGGATCGAGACTCGCTGTGGGTGGCACTACAAGACGAAAGCTACTTGTCTGGATCGTACAGACAGCCAAGAAGAATA
The DNA here is from genome assembly GCA_900659605.1 of Tisbe holothuriae. Taxonomy (NCBI): domain Eukaryota; kingdom Metazoa; phylum Arthropoda; class Copepoda; order Harpacticoida; family Tisbidae; genus Tisbe; species Tisbe holothuriae. Next base: position 2,492 of record LR140531.1, on the reverse strand, counting down.
AACTTCCTGGCATGGCACTTTTGCCGCTGGAAAATGGTAAAGAAAACTTTAAATTAATGAACGCCAGATGTCTAGACACCGATATTATATATTCTCAGGTCGATGGAAAATGTGGAAGGGTATGTTGTCTAATAGCCATCCCCAGTTCTACCTAGCAAGGGAGTCCGGAGATGTCAAACTCTTTCCCTCAGCATCTGATGTGTTCGTTTCGCAGCAATCTCCAATCGACAAGCAATTCTGGGAGAGGAAGTTCCCAAGTGAGAGTTAACATTTATTTTAGCTAAAGTATGAACATACCTGAATAGAAACTCCACAAAGGGCCAAAGCATCTGAGCATAACCCTCACCATAGTACTCTATGTCTTCATCATATCTCCTTCTTAGGCGGCCATCTGAACGTGGCCTGGTTTGACAAGCAACACCTGAAGGCCCAGCTCAAGACCTATGAGAGCAGCCTAACCAGAACCCACCTGGAGCACATCTGGCACTACCTCACTGCTCACTGCCCTCGTGACCTCAGCCTCTTTGAAGGGATCAAGCTCATTCCTACCAAGAGTGGCTGGAATCTGCCATTAAACTCCCGCGGTCTGGTCCTCTTGCTGAGTGATTATGAGGCCCATATCCGCCGTGCCCTCGGCAGCACCCTGGCAGCCATGGGCATCACGGTGCTGCTAGAGTCTGAGATCCCAGAGTGGGTTCGGAACCACCCTGTCATTGACAACTACCTTGTACCGTGGAGACGCATGGATGTCATTATTGACCGGCTGCCGAGGCATCTGAGTGACTACACCATACAGAGCGAATCTGAGCTGCCTACCTGGTGGGAAGAAATGGCAAAGCACCCTAACCTGAACCGTATGAAAGATGAACTCAAAGGTTTTAAGGTGTTCAAATGCCTGGCTACGACAGCACGCTACTCCACCCAGCAGGTCGCAGCTGGAATTTCGTTCAATTGGCCACAGGGAATGACCATGCATGATAATGTCCTGGATTTGACGAATGACTCTGCCCGGAGCTTAGCCACTAAGCTCGGTGTCACTATGAAAACTGAAGAGAGTTTCCTTCTGAATCACGTGTTGCCCTGGAGCTCGTACTACAAGGGAGCCGAATGCGAGCAGATTGCACTGTTCTGCCTTGATAACTGGTCTATCAGAAAATCCAGTAGCATCATGTCCAAGTTAAGCAACATGGAGTTTATTAAGAGCTCCAAAGGACAATTCCACAAGCCGAGTCACTTTCTACACCCAGGGGATTCAACTTGCAAGTCACTCTTTGGCAAACAATTCCCAGAGAAGTTCCCCGACTCTAATCTGGCCAACGAGGAGAGACTTCCAGTACTGGCTAAGCTTGGCCTTCGTGAAGCAGCGGCCATACCCCAAGGTGAAGTTGAGGAGATCGCAATGTGGGTTCAGAACCACAGTAGCTCAACCAGTCCAGCCCTGGAACTGGCTAGAGCTCTAATGAACTTTCTGACGAGTAACCCAAGCCGCGTTAGCCCCAGAATTCGGGACCTTGCCTGGATCCCAGTTGAGAAGGCCAGACCTTCAGACTACCCACCAGAACTTTCCTGGCTGGCTGACAGCACGGGCTCGTTTGCCTCCCTTAATATGTTCAGCCAAAAATCCACAATTGCTCTTGTCGGAAGCCAAAAACTTCGCCTCCCCTATGGGGTTAATTTCGGAATCACACTACCCTTGCCTGTGGTAGAGGACATCATGAACCATTTCCAGAAAATACTTGCTGCTCTGAGGCAGTCACAACCGCGGCCATTGGTCACAGCCTATCTGAATCAGCTGAAGGCTATTCTCAATACGTGTCCGGATCAGCTCCAAACGGCAGCAGCTGATTGGGTTCTGGTTGGCAGCAGCCTCATTCAGCCGAGCCAATTGGTTCTTACTGGAGATTGCAGCAACCTGCAGCCATGGATGTTCTCTATCACAGACGACCTAGCTGAGCACTCGGCATTCTTTGATCGCTGTGGAGCCATCAAGGAAGTGACCCAGGAGGTTTTGGTGACCAAAGTCGCCGAGCTCAAGGAAACTACTCAGGATCAAGTTCTTGACGAGCCCCAGCTAAAACTGGTTCTGGCAGCAGCAAAACTCATACATGAGCTCAAACAAGAGGATGAAACTGAATACTCAGACAGCAAGTCACTTTTCCTTCCAAATAAAAGGAGCGTGCTGACCCCTGTCAGCTCATTGGCTCTTGACAACTGTCCTTGGCTGGACGATGTTGACGAAGAAGTTGACCACTGTCATCCGCATATCCTGGCCATTGAAGCTGTCTACCTGGGTGTGAAGAAGACAAAAGATGTGTTTATAAAGAGAAACTCATTGGGAATCCCTTTTGGACAGAAGGAGAGGCTGACAAACCGATTAAGCCGGCTGCTATCCGGTTATCAGGAGAAACACATTGTCAAAGAGCTGCTGCAGAATGCAGATGATGCTGGTGCTACTCAAGTCCATATTGTGATTGATGAAAGGACATTTGTTG